>PVKE010014412.1:0-35024 GCA_004027555.1 Craseonycteris thonglongyai
TGAACTCAACCAAGGATCTTTGAAAATTGTATCTATATATTGAGTTCAAGATGCTGTTATAATGAGTGACTGGTGAGTGACTATAAATGAGTATAATGGAAGACACCAGGCCCTCAAATAGACAATCTGATGTCTAACAAAATCTAAAAGCCTGCTTGATTGAAAACTATTCAATCATTTTTAAATATTGGAGAAACCCGATGTGACTGAGGGACTTACGGACAGAGTTTTTGGATTTCTACATCTTACCTCGCTCATCATCAAAAGGCCAAGCTTATTTAGTTACCTACTGTTTTTACTACCTGTGGACCAAATTCAGCCCACTGCCTGTTTTTTGTAACAAGTTTTGTTGGAACATAACCACACCCATTTCTTTACATATTGTCTGTGGTGGCTTTCACACTAAAAAGGCAGAGTTCAGTAGCTGTGATGAAGGCTATCTGGCCTGCCAAGCTTAAAATATTCACTATGTGACTTTTTTTTAGAAACAATTCTCTGACACCTAGCCTAGACATTCATCTTCATACTACTCTGCACACCCACTCATCGGACCTGCTCTTTCACTTTTGCTGCCATCCTAAGCCCTGTACCCTGCCACCTGAAACTAACAGTTCATCATCAACAAACGTGTCTGCATTTTTAACTTTCTCTCCAAATGTTCCCTTTGCTCTCTTATTCTAAGTAAAACCTGTGTGTTCCATCTTAGAATCACTTCTGATGCCCCATAGTCAGTGTAGACAATTTTTCTTTAACACCCTATTTTACTACAGGTCTGGTCCTGAAGTAGATGTTTCTCTTGCCTCTTCCAAATTTATTATTTTTATTCATCCTTCTAAACTCCCAGTTCTTTGAAATTTGCATCATCAGATTTTATCATCTACTGCCACTCCTTGTTGTTATCTAGAGAACTCAGTTTGCTTTCTTGTTTGATAACTTTAGCTCTTGGCTCATTGTCTTTTTATTATTCCACCATTATTCTCACAGACTTCCTTCATACTGACTTCAATATTCACATGGGTGATAACATCTAATACCTTAGCTTCTCAGTTTCTGGACCTCCCCACCTTACAATAGAATGATGTTATTCTTACTTACCTTCAACCTCCTTCTTGTGTGGTCATATCTTTGATCATGTGATAATCAATGAATCCATCATCTCCAGATCTCAAGTTCAAGCATGCCACTCTCTGACTACTATCACCTAACCTCAGTTTACTAAACCACGTACATGCACACAAGCAACAATTTTACTTTATTAAGGCTTTCCAGTTTGTTGAATTTGTGATTGTATCACTCACTACCAATCTGCTCTGCACAGGTCCTCTCTTCCCTGTCTACACAGCTGGGATTCTATAATACATTATTAAGACATCCTTTGGCAACGCCTTTTACTCTCTTCCCTCTGCCACCCTCTTTCACCTGGCTGAGCTGTAACCCTGGTTACAATCAATAATTCATGTGCACCAAAACAAAGGAATATTGATGAAGACACAACAACTATACTGTTCAGGAACACTTTAAATTCTGACTTTACATCTCAGATAGGTAATTGTACTAGTCAGGATTTTCCAAAGAAACACACCAATGAAGATAGATAATAGATAATGATGATAGATGATAAATAGATAAGATGATAGATAGATAGATAGATAGATAGATAGATAGATAGATAGATAGATAGATAGATAGATAGATAGATAGAATTGGTTCATGCAATTATGAAGTCTGAGAAGTCCCAAGATGTGCAGTTAGCAAGCTGGAGACCCAGGAGAGTGAATATTATAGTTCCAGTCTGCATGCAGAGGACTGAGAACCAAGAAAGCCAATGATGAAAGCTTCAGTCTGAGTCCAAGCCTGAAGGCAGGAGAAGGCCAGTGTAGCAACTCCAGGCCAAGCAGAGAGAGGGAATTTTTCCTTTTTCAGCCTTTTTCTTCTATTCAAGTTTTCAATGGATTGGGTGAGGCCAACCCACCCTGGGGAGGAAAATCTGCTTTACTCAGCTTACACATTCAAATGTCAATCTCAGCTAGAAACACCCTCACAAACACACCCAGAATAACACTTAACCAGATATCTGAGCAGCTCACGCCTGGTCAAGTAGACATAAAATTAACCACTGCAGTAGTCAAAAGCAATCATTTTACTTCCATAGGACTTTTGCATTCTCACTTTCCAAAATAATATTAAACATCTTGTGAAATAGAAAAAATTACCTCCTATATCTCCTAAGGACTCCTTATATCTCCTAACTCCTTTTACTTTCTGCTTATAATGCCACTTCCTAAGTCACTGAGAAAATAGAAGTAATTCAATAAGAATTCCCTCACCTCTCCAACCTAAAATTTTCCATCCACTTCACACTATACCTGTTCTCTGCCTGCCTTGTTTTATTATTGAACAAATCTCTCTTGCCTTCACCTTCTCAAGGGTTTTCGTATCAATTATCTCCTCATTCTCTCTTATCCTCTCCTAAATTGTTGTCTCTTTACTCAATTAATCCTATTGTCATAAACCACCTGTAGTAACTTCTTTCTTACACACACACACACACACACACACTCCAATAACTGCAACAATAATGATAGCAACAATAATGATAGCAACAACATCAGCAAAACACCCTTCGCCTAACCTCCTCTTTCAATGGTCTCTTGGTTCTCCACTAAAATGTTTTCTCAAGGGAGTCTTCCCTGTCCACCCATTTAAAAGTAGTCACACACAGTTACTCTGTATTATGTCTTTCTATTTGAAGTCACTACATTGCACTGATCACTCACTCCCTTATATGTATATTAATGGTGTCTATTTACTGTTTTTTCTTTTCTTTTCTTTTCTTTTTTGCTTCTCCCAATATTATGTAAGCTCTATGAAATCAGGTCACTTTTCTGTCTTTTCATCTCTGAATTATCAGCACATATGACAGACATAGAGGGCCCTCAATAATGATTTTTTGAATTATTTGAATGAATGACTTCCTGTTTCTTCTGTCTGCTACTAGGCCATAGGATTCTCAAGGGAAAGGACTTTGTCTCTATGTATTATCTGTCTCTATAGTTGGTTTCATAAAGACTGGTTGAATGAGTGAATGAATCATTGACATAAATGAGCAATAACCTAAAGATAAAAGTTATTAACTAACATGATGTTCTACTTTTAAGATTTGCATTGGCATTTATACTTAAAAAAAAAAAATCAGAATGATTTCTTTCAGGGTTGTACTAATTCCTCTTAAACTAGTGCTAATTTGTATGACTTATACATATGCATCTAAATTAATTTTTCTAACTTTAACTAAAGCTTATAAATAAATAAGTATACATATATGTATGTAAATGGAAGGCTATATATACACCTACCCACACATATATAAAACATATGTTAGTCCTGTTCAAAGTATCTGCCAAAGTTTCTCTGTAAGACTTGCCAATTGCAATCATGTGACAGGATGACAGTTCTCTTCTCTGGGAGAAGTCCAGACTTCCAGTGTCTGGGACAGAAATAATATAGACCAAGAAACATATATAGCTGATGATGGATGATTTTTGGCTCCTGTAATATGAGGTTTAGTCTTCTTATTGGGAGACTTTGAAAATCATTAGAGCAGAAATTATTTTTATTTCTACTCAGCTGAAAATTTTCCTTCTTATGTTCCTGTATTCAGGCACACTACAAGTTAATTTTCCTGGTCAATATGGGTTTATATTCAACTCTACCACCCAATGATAGCACGAGATAATTTTGCCAGTGTTGCTGCTATTTTTTATCAGCATAGTATGTATCCAAAATATACCCAATTACATACAGATGCTTTCCTGTTGTCAATAATATATAGTGCTTAAGAGTAAAGATGGTTTCATTCTCAAGCATAATTAATTCTGAGGAGAGGACAGAGATCCTTCAGTGATTGCATTTGTTCACACAGAGGAGGTAATAGGAATACTTTCATCTGCAAGAAATTGAAGGATCAACTAGCAGTGGCTTCAACAAAATTGGGTTCAGTGGCTCAGTAACACTATGGTTGCCATTTCTATAATTTTACTGACCTTCTACTTCAAGTCAAATAATGGCTTCGACCCAAAAATGTTCTGGCACACTTGTCCTAGAAAAAAAAGTGCTCAAATGCGGCAAGAAGGAAGTGGTATGGATAAGTGAGTTTCTCCTTGCATATTGTCCTCTCATTAAGGAGAGAAATCTCTTCTTTGAAACCCTTCAACAAACATCTCTTTACATCCTACTGACCATCAGTTGGTCTCACGACAGTGCTTAGACCAGTTGCTGGAGCCACCTTTCCTGAGAACTAAAGGTTGTTGTCTGAATTATGAATAAATTTAGGGATCTGTTTGAAAGAATAAAAAGAAGAATGAATTTTGTGTTGGCAAGGAATAGTGCCCCCATAGAAGACTACCAGGAATACTCGTGAAGCTTCATGAATGAAATCATGTTTATGTTGAACCTTGAATTCAGGTAGTTGTTGGCTAGGAGAACAAAGTCTGGAAAGGCTGGAAAAGTGGAAAGGCAGAGAAAGCTGCTGCTACAAGTATATAAAAAACAATCAGAGAGCTACAAATAATTATATAGAGCTGGGCATTCTGTATGTTTAGAATAGTGAAAGAAGTCACTGCAGGGGTTGGCAGGGAGTCATGTCACAAAGGCAGGGGGGAAGCAGGGAATCATAGGTGTTCATTCTGAGGTTGTTAAGGTTCCAAATAAATATCGGACTGGGCTTTACATCCATGTGTGGCTGAGAAAATCTGGACAAACCTTGTCTAACCTGCAGCCCATGGGCCACATATGCCCTAGGACAGCTTCGAATACAGCCCAACAATAATTCATAAACTTTCTTAAAATATTATAAAATTTTTTTGCAAAATAATTTTAGCTCATCAGCTTTCATTAGTATTAGCATATTTATATATGGGTCAAGACAAATCTCCTTCTTCCAGTGTGGATCAGTGAAGCCAAAATTTTGGATACCCCGATCTAGACATTTTGAGGACAATATTGTCATCTATTTTAAGGAAGAAAGCTGAGAAGAACCATCACTTAGGATTTCTCGCTCTCTTTCTCCCTAGTTAGATCTTGCTTGGGGTCTTTATGCTGCTTGCTAAACCAGGTGATACTCAATGTGTTTCGGAGCCTCAGAGGACTTGCCAGCTATACTTTGTCTAATAAAACCTTTGAAGAACTGAAGATGAGTGCTTGGAGTGAAACAAATTCTTCTACCTTGATCATTATTTATTAGACCAAGGGATCAGTACCTGAGCCCAAAGCTGCCCAATAGGAATGCATCTTATTGGCTGATCACAGACCAACATAATCAGATACTTTTCACTTTGGAAAGGTTATCAGAGTGAGGGATGGGATGGGTGAATATCAAAAACGTAGTCATAGAGACAAGATGCAGAGGAGGGACGTAGGTGAGAGAGAAAGAACTAGAGAAAGACTAAGAGAAAGAGCAAATGCAAATAATATTTGAGCTCTAGCAATTAGCACAATAAGCCTTTGCTCTTGGAAACTGGGGGAGGGAGGAGAACATAGAAAGTGTCAAATATTGAATGGGATTTTAGTGACTTGGGTTGTATTACCATCACCATTATCATCAGACCATAGGAATCATTAATATATTTTCAAAATGTGATCTAATCCTATTCCCCTAAAAATATAATATAGTCAGATAAAATTATCAATGAAGGTTGCAGTCCTAAATTCTTTTGAATCAGGTTGAATTACTGCTCACCTTCTAGGGTAAGTATCTGAAGTGTGTGTTTTTTGGGAATAGTCATGTTAATATTTCCTTTCTATGAGCTTGTGGTTAATGGCTCATAGAGAAAGATTTCTTTCTCTGCGTAGTTCTGAATAAGAAAACAATAGTCAAAATGAAATAAAGTAATCACTGAGGCAACAAGAGAAAGAGAAACAATGTGTACTTAGAAATTGAGGGCCAAAAAGAGACATGATTGAGAGATCCGCCAGGCTGAGGAGTATAACCTGAAAGGCAAACAGAAGCAGTTTCGAGACTAGGAAAGTAATTTCTGGGGAAAGCAGGCAGCAGGGTCCTGTTCCATTTGAAGCATACCTATCTATCCCAGAGTAGCATTCTCCATCATAGCTATTTATCAGAATTACCTGGAATACTATTGAAAAACCCCATTTCCAGACCTTACTCAAGTCCTGTGGAATCAGAATATGACTTTTAATGCAACTGGCCCAGCACCCACCCATGATGAACCTTATACCTGCCCACCTGACAATATTTGTGTAATGATGGCAGCTGTCCTGTTTGAAAAGGAGTGTCTTTTGGACTCAGACCATGGCTATCTGAATTTTTACTGGAATGGGCTTCCTTTTTATGAAATTGCTGTGATAAAGCAGAGTACTTTTAAAAAGTGATCTTAGCAAAAAAATAAAATAAAATAAAAAATAGCAAACTATTCCTAGGTTTGACCTTGGGTAATTTACCAACATCACTATCACTAGTTTCTTGACTTTGAAATAAGAATAATAAAATCTGTCACCGTTTTGTGTCAATTACATGAGGTAATAGCACAATATGCCTGGCACGTAAGAAACACTCCAAATTTTCTCTTCCTGTGTTATCAGGAAAGATACTTTGGTTTGCAAAGTTGGACTCTTTTTGCTAAAACAATAAAGATGCTTTTTTGTTTCAGGTAAGTGAAAAGACTAGATTCATTGTGGACAACAGGTATTGTTCATACAGGACTCTGCCTGTTTTCTATGATTATTTCTATTCTACTCTCCTCTGAGTTTTGGGTTTGCCTCTGGGCTAGCTTCTCAAGGTAGCTTCCAGGATCCACGTAGTGAGAGAGAATGCTGTTCCTGAAACCAGGAACAAAATTCTATTCCTAAGGTGATCAGATCACCCCTGAGCCAATGACTATAACCAGGAAATGCCGTCCATTGACTGGCTCAGCCCTGAGTGAATGTGTTCCTGAACCAATGCTGATGCTAAGGGAAATGGGGTTACCCTATTCAATTTAACCTTGCCAGGAGCAGTCTCTGAAGCTGGAGATGCTGTAAATCCCATAACGCCAAAAGGCTGTCACACAAGGGGCAGGAGGAGAATTAAAGTTGTAGAAATTACCAAAATTCCCCTCATAGCCTTATTCCCAAATATGCTTGCTATTGGCTACCTGAGTTCAGCAGCACCCTTCTTATACCTATTCTGCCTGCCTTAAAGTAGTTTGGGTTAAAATGAAAGAAGCTGCTAACATTGTCTTTAAGAAAAATATTATTTACTTAATACTTAGAAGTACTAAAATGTTGTTACTAAAGTATAAAAAGTATAGAAAATTAGAAGGAAGAACAGAAGTTCTTATCCAACCAGAAAAGATAACCATCATTAAAATTTATTGTAATATTATTGTCTTTCTCTTATGTGTGTGCATGTTATAAGTCATACACAAAGTTTTATATGTTTATATTTAAATTGAGTTTTAAACTAATATATGTATTTCTTGATTATAAGAGAAACAACTAGTCAAGTTTCGAAAATAAAAATTACAGAAGCATAAAATGAAAATGAAAAGAATGGGAAGGGAAAGTGAGGGGAGAGAAACAGAGGGGAGGGGAAAGGAAGGGAAGGGAGGAAGGAAGGAAGGAAGGAAGGAAGGAAGGAAGGAAGGAAGGAAGGAAGGATCTAACAAAGGAAAGAAGGAATGAAAGAAAGAAGGATTGATTGGAAATCTCATAGAGATGTCATTTTTATTTTTCAGTATACATCAAATATTTGTTTTATATATGAGGTAAAGCTATTTATACTTGTGTTTTAAGGGTAATTAACAAAGAAATGCTCATTTGTCTTAGATGACATATAATATTTACCACTGGATGGTTTATTAGTCTTTCCCAATTAACAAAAATGACTCAGGTAATCAATATGATTTTCAAAGATGTGGAAAATCATAACTCAAGCTTCCTCGCAATAAAAAATGACCACAATTGCTATATGTAATTCTATTTTGTGGAAGGGAGAAAAATGTGCTTATATATTAATTATTTCAGTGTGATTCACAACTTAGTAAATAGCTTAGCCATTTTTTAAATTTTTTCATCAAAGTAGTATATGCATATAATTCTAAAGAAAAATGCAAACACAGAAGTACTCTGCTCTATCTCTCCTAGTGAATCTACTCTTCCATCTTCCCAAAGATGACCACTTTCAATTATTTTAGCTGTGTCTTCTACTCTAGTGTCATGTTTCTTAAAGCTTTTAATGCCATTTATAATTATTGATTTAACATATTACTTATTATCTTCCAACTCTAGAAGATGAGTATTTAGCACTGTTTCACTCCTTCCCACTCTCCAAATATTATACCACATTTTTTGTGAAATCAACATAAATTGTTTATATTGCTGTGTCCATATAAATATTGTACATAGATGAATATGTAATTTATTATGATTGCATTTCCTTTCTTCTCTTTGTTTTCCAGAGTTAATTATTATCTGGTTTTATTACTGTACCTTTTCTTTATTTTCTGCACACCTAGCATTATCCTCCAAAAATCTTAATTTTAACTTTTAAACTATCCTACTGAAGTGAAAGATATATCAATAGAGTCAGATATACCAAGTTCCTCTTTCTTGCTTACTTGCTTTTTTGTATATATGCTACTACCCCATCACCCTATCTGTCTTCCTGTTCCAATGCCACAGACTGACTACTTTCTAGGTCCGCTCACCAATGCATTCTGTTAAGTATTTTCTGAACCCAAGGCTTCACTTTTTTCAGTGTATTCCCTCAGTTTTGCAGAGTAATTCATGCACTAGGGGGCTAATTTTTGAGAACTCATGTGTCTGATAGCTTTTTATGCACTCACATTTGATTGATGTTATGGGTGGGTAAATAGTTTTGGAGCAATAATGGCATTTTTTCACTCTTCTGGCACGCTGGGTTCTCAGTTATCCTTCCTGAATGTCATTCGTGCTTTCTTTCTGGAAACATTTACTTGTATCATAGGTGTTCTGAAATCTTCTCAATCTATGCTTTAATGTCTGTCTCTTTCCATTCATTGTACCAAGAACTTAGTGGGGACATGTTCTTTGGTAACAGGATAATTTATTTTCTATATTATTTCTTTTTCTAAAACATTATTTTACTGTTTTTGACAGAGACAGAGAGAAGGGGGGGTACCCAGAGCAGTCTCCATAGTTGTATGTCATGTTTTCAACATGGTTTCATTTCACATAGGTGGGTGAGGGTTGAGCAGGGTGAGAACTGGACTGAGGGCCTCCTGCATGGGAGGCACACCTCCTTGAGCCAGGGGCCTGAAGCGGGGGGGGGGGGGGGGGGGGGGGGGGGGGGGGGGGGGGGGGGGGGGGCGGGGGGTGCGAGCCAAACTGAGGGCCTCCTGCATGGGAAGCACACCCCAGTTCAGCACATAAGTCCACATAGGCTGGGGTCGGGACTCAATCCTTGGTCCCCAGGGCTGCAAAGTGAGTGCTTAACCTGCTGAGCCATTTCAGCTTCCTGTATATTATCTCTTTGATCATTTTCTCCTGTCAGTTTTTCTTTATTTCTATCTCTATCTCTGGAAATTTTACTGTTCTGGTTTTAGATTTCCTGTTTTGCCATGCTTGATTTTCTTATATACCCCCCTTGCCTTTTATACTAATTTTTTTCTGGGTGATTTTCCCAATTTTATGTTGTAAACATCTGTTTATTTAAAATTTTCTGTTGACATTTCTAAAAAAATATATAAACCTTTATTCTTCTCTTTTCTCCTCTCCAGTATGTTTTTTTTAATAATACACTCTTCTTGACTTATGGATACAATATCTCTCTTAGCTTTCTGATTATATTAATTATAGATTTTTTAGGCACAATGTTTCTGTCCTCCACATTTATGTTTCTTCTGCATTCAATTTTATCTTTAAAAAAACATGTCTTTTCATTTTATGTTATGGAGGTTGCACTCGCATTCCTGGTGGTAGTGGGCTGTCTGTTCAGATTCCAGATAGAAGCTCTAGATGCTCATTGGAGACTCTGCATGTGTGTGTGAGGGGGGCAGTTTGAAGTGAGGGGCACCACTATTGATTTGAGCCTTTACTGATGTAGGGTAAAAGGAGAGGGATCTAGCTGTTACATTGTCAATATTCGGCCTTCTTTTTAGGCCAGACTCTTTGTATTAGTCTCCTTTGTCTGCCATAACAAATTGTCACAAACTTAGTTACTTAAACCACACTAATTGATTTTCTAGCTCTGTAGTTAGGAAGCCTAAAATAGATCTCATTCGGCTGAAATATAGGTATGAGCAGCGTTGTGAATCGGTTTTCTTGACCTCTCCACTTTCCAGTGATTGACAACATTTCTTTGTGGCCTCTTTTCTTTTCAAAACCAGCAAAGGCTTGTCGTGCCTTTCAAACCTTTCATCACTCATACCCTGAGTTTTCTGCCTCCCTCTTCTACGTTTAAAAGACTCTATAACTACTTTGGGCCACTCCGATAATCCAGAATAACCTTCCCATTTTAAAGTCAGCGGATTAGCAACTTTAATTCTGTCTGTAATCTTCATTCTCCCATCTATGTAAGCTAACATATTCACAGGATTGGGGGACTAGGACATGAATATCTTTGGTGGGGGGGTGCTATTTTGCTTACTACACATTCCAATTTTCTATCTGCTGATCACTTCTGAGAGCAGAGTGGGAATAGGCTGAGATTTCTGAATATTTTATAAGAATTTCATATATTTTTTTCTGTGTTCTGCAGGGACTCACTTCCCATTCTCTGATGAGCATTGTGTTCCCCTGAGTGTGGGTTTCCTATGGTTTAACTTATCTTAAAAAAAAAAAATGAATCTATGGTTCCTGCCAAAAACATAAATGTATCTAGAAGCCTGAAATGTGCCTCAAAATGTAGATAATTCTTAAGGTGGGAGGGTGGTTGTGATCATCTTGTAGGGGTCGCTGTGCAGCTGGGTGGTGTATTGAGGAGATGTGGGAGGTGGATGTCTGATTTTTCAGACTTTTGAATAATCTTTCCCTTTTCAATTCCAGCCACTACTTCCACCTTTTTAGACCTGGTGCATTTCTGAGCCTTACCAGGATTCATCCCTCTGCTTCCCTCTTTTCAAATTTGTTGACCTTCCTTTCATAATTTCTCCTCACATTATTTTTCTTTGTATATATATCTAGACAGAGAGAAAGAGTTTTGAAAGATCAGAGATAAACAAATATGGTCATTAAGTAGAAGTTTATCATTTTTAATTAAGTGATAAAACTAAAGAACAACAGATATTATTTTATGTTGTCACTAAACATGGTGAGAGGTTCTATATAATTTGAGAGGTACAATTTTGCAAATAAGCATTCATGTCTGGCTAACTGGGAAAGAGAAGTTAAAACACACACACACACACACACACACACACACAAAAACAGGTTAGGGAAGCATTGCAGATTAAGATGGTTCCAAACTGCAGAATTCACCAGATATTGCATTTTCAACGAGATGAATGAGAAGTGTCCAGTCTAAGTAAGAAAAACTATGCAAATTCTTTCATATCACTACTTCTGCATTTTAAATTCTTAATTTTGAATCATCTCCAAGTTGTCCATATTATAACTCCTGGATATGACATTCTCTGAGACAAGGAATATCAAAGCCTCTCTTCCTTTGCCTTTATATCTGAAAAACAGGTACAAGTATTAAATAGTTTTGGTTATATTTTTCTTTAAATCTAGTTGTTTCTCTATTGTGTGAAAAAGGTCATTTTGGCAGGCATGTAAAGATGGCTTTGTGTTTTTTTTTCTACACAGCCTCCATAGATGCTACAGAAACTTTCTTTTGACATTCTTGAAATCATAAATGTAGACAACTTTGGGTTATATGTTATTAATAGTCTAAAAATAATTAACAGTGAGTTACTTTAACATACATATTGACATATTTCTGAGATTAGGGTAAAATATGGAACAATGTTACAATTAGGGTTCTTTGAATCAAATACAGATGGTCCTGCTTAATGATCTGTCCTAATTAAAAGCTGTCTTAATTTTTAAATCAGATTTTCCATGGACTCACAACTGGGGTTATAAAGTAAAGGCCATAAAAAGCTAAATCACTTAATTATCTGGAAATTTCTTACTTTAAGATCTATATAAATCTGTATAACCTCTTTCATCCTCTTTATTTCAGTATGGCAAAGCCGTAAAGGCTCATGTTTACCTGTTTTGTAGGAGCTGACATATATATGGATCTTTAGCTTTTATTACTGAGAGTGGACATTGTTACAATCCTACTTGGTCATTTTATAAACAATACAACTGTTCCAACTGCTTATTTATCATCTCAATATTTCACACCCACTCCCCCTCCTCTTTTTTTTTTTTTTCCTTTGGAGAAGTTCTCTATTTAAATTCCAAGTACTGCTTTGTTTCCTCCTAAACCTTTTGTGTCAGAATACCATTTTTGTGAGCTATGCAATCCTTCCAAGTAGGTCTGGCATAATTTATTTCAGTAACTGCAGGGCCAGACCCAACAACTGGCTGAGCATGTGTGAACAATGACTTGTGTAAATTTATACCAGAGAGTACATTTAAGTAGGAGTCTCAAAGGCCTTCCCACCACTGCATATTCCTCTGGGCTGCCCAGAGCAGATTGTTTGACTTCTGGCTTTAGTGATGAACCTTCTATCTGAAAGCATGAGCTTAATTGAACAGACACAGGATATTTGCTTCTGGGAGGTCCATTGTCCATGCCACCCAGGGCACTGCTAACAGCATTTCTGACAACATCTTGAGATTTGAGGTCAGGGATAAGTTACTTGTGAAGCTATAGCATAGTTCAGTCAACAGCCTGATGAGGGATACTTGCTGAAGAAGTTGAAAAGGAAATGCAAGTTCCGAAACCTGCTCAGGAAGGTGAAATTTATCTAGATGTCAGGACTATAGCAACCAATGAATTGTTAAATTACTTGGCAAAGAACATAAGGCATTAGAATTCATATGCATAGCCCAAGAGACTCTTCGTCATTATTTAAGCACTACATTTTTAAGGACAACACTATTCTCTTCATATCCTCAAGATATATGCATATTTTTCAGTGTATAAGATGATACTTTTGTCTAAAATTGTGAGACCAAAAACTGGATGTTGTCTTATACATGGGAGCAACTCATGTATTGATTTCTTAATGTTGACTTCGAAAAGTATTTGTCGTCTTATACATGGAGGTGTTTTATACGTGCAAGAATAAGGTATACCTGGATAGTAAATTGTTCTATAATTTATTTCCATTGAAGACTATAATGCATTTAATCTTTATTCTCCAATGAAGAATGTATTAATCATGTTCTCTGACCATTTCTTTAGTGAACAAGTCAAGTCTCGTGAATAGCTTGAGTATTTCAATAACTGCCCTGTAGAACTATAAACAGAAATTACTAATGTAATAGGTCATTGCCTTTACCCAAACAAAACAAGGTAAATCAAGAATCAAACATTCAAAATCATATTCTAAGTGGTTGTTTCAGCTTCTGACCTTACCATGAGTCTGAAAGATCTGGTTAGGTTATGAACAGCCTGACCGATAGGTGGGCAAGCACCCTCTGCCCTCTCTTGAATTGTTCCCCTGCAGACTTCTCCAGTCTTCTATGAAGACTTCTACCTTTGTCATGGAAGAATTCCAGGATTGTGATGGCTCAGATTCATCAAAATCATTTGAAAAAAAGGTCTGTTCAAATCCTAACCCCATCATAAAATTAATGTCAAACTGAATAAAATCACAAATAACAATCATGGAGGAGTTTTTAAATACCTCCTATTCTAGAATTGTTTCTTTATGATGCAAGCTGAAATTCAAGGCAGTAATTAAAATAATTTAAGACAATAAATCAAACAATACAATAAAACAATAAAATAAAGAAAAACTCAAAACAATAAGGAAATTCTCTCAAATTTCTTCCAAAATTATGCTTCATTTATGTATCCCAGAGATACAAATCTTTATGCCTCCAAACTCTATAGTAATTGTATTCCTGGTAACTGATCTATATATTTTATTCTACTTAATGCAGTTATATAGAAAAAAAAACTAACATTATTATTTCTATGTGACACAGTCCCAAGCTCCATTTAGCTTTTGTTATTTTATAAGCTGAGGCACAGAAAGGGTAGCACTTTCTCAAGGTTGCACAGGTAAGAAATAGCAGAACTAAAATCCAATCCCAGGCAATCTGATTCCAGCATCAAAGTGCTTAATCACACACAATAATGCCTTTCTCATTTTCTTAATTTGCTACAGATATTTATCAAATCCTTTAATTATAAATAGTTTCCTGAGTGGAAGGAGGAAGCAAAGAGAGCTGTTAAAAAATGTTAGGATCAAACATTATGCTGTTGTGTTTATTTAAAAAAAAATCTTTCACTGCTCCTCATGAGTACAAAGAAATGTGATCCCATTCAGGTACAACACCAAATTGAGTGTTTGAGAAATGTACTCAGAATCTTGATGATTATAGACAAAAGACATGCAAGAACTTAATCTAAACAAATTGCTTTGAGTTACAAACCTCAAATTAATGGTACCACCTAGAAATGCTCTCTGAAAGGCTAAATCTTTGGATTTTCATACTATTTGGAAGAGGAGTAGGTTCTGTTAATAAGACAGACTTCATGCAACATATGTTAAGAAAAAAAATTGGAAGCACTTAAAAAATACAAGTTGGAAGCTTAATCTTGCAAAAAATAAAAAAAATCTTAAAATATTTTAGAGCTTTTAGGAGAAAGTCAATAATAAAATTAGTACATAGAGAAAGGGCTTTATGAGTTGAGTGACTGTTGTTATTATAAATGTCAGCATGGAAACCCAAACACACAGAGGTGAGTTGGGTCCCTGGAAAGACTGACTGAGAAAGCTGAGTGTTAAGTTTGTGACGTGGTTGATGGCAACCAAAAATTGTCAAGTGCATGATGACAAAGTATTTCCTGGAACTAGGGGCTGCTTCAAGGCATATAAATAAGGGTAATGTTGTGGGGGCCTGTGCTTTAAACCAAGATGGGATCTCTATGTGGCAATGTTACTAGCAGTTTGAACAAAGTTCCCAGACAGAGGTCTCTGGAATTTGAAAACAATTCATAGATGGTTTCAACAGAGTTTTATACTGAATTGGCAATCTTTCTATACAGCAGAGGAAAACAACCAACTTTAAAACACAATGTGCTCTCTGCTTTTATTTTGACATCATGGAAAAGAACTAATTTTAAAATATAACTTACACTCTGTTTTTATTTTAATGTCATAATCTTGAAAATATAGTACTTAACTATTGCCAGAAAGTGGAACTTACTTCATTAAAGCTTTTGGGGTTTCACTCTGAAAATCATATTTATGAGTTCTTAACTTCAAGGTCATTTCTGTTAAAAGTGTGACCACCTACTCTAAGGAAAGCCAGAACATGTGTTCCAGTTCAAAGTTACCACACTTTTGGGGACCCAATTTTCTTCTTTATAAAAAGGAAGGATTGATCTAAACTCTTTATAAGAATTTGTGTTGTTGTTGTTGTTATCCTCATATTCAAACTCAGATGTTGTCCATGTGACTTCTCTAGAGTGACTATCAGTTCCAACAGAAGAGAAGACAGGCCTGGTGTTTGTGTGTGTGTGTTTATCAGGCATACCCACATATATACATAAATATATATGTATATGTAATACATATAATAATACATATAATAATCATAAGTGATATATACCACATTGTAAACTAAATTAAAAAACCCTCTGAGAAATCCATAAAAGAAACTTACTTAGCTTAGCTGCCCCAATATGTTTCTCTAGAACATTTTTCTCCCTACAGAGTAGGAAAAGCATTTTGCAAAATAGTCAAAAGATCAGCATAAATAGAGTTATGACTCCTTCCAAAGCCGTGGGTATTTCAGTGTCACACCTTACCATTTATATTATCATTTATGGGAACAATGAAGTGTTTTTGTTTAAAAATCTTTCCCCTCTAATTAAACAGAGGTGGAACTGAGTCAACAATGGAGTTCTGGAAGCTGACAAACTGAAAATGTCAATAATCTATTAAAAACATGCTCTGTCTAAAGTATTAGGAAGTTTCATTGATCTGAATTTTTAAGAAGAGAAAGAGACCTTTAGATCAGAAAGCAGGACTTTAGAGTAGCTGAGGAACCTTAGCCTAATCATAATTTTCCCCCCTCACAAATTATTTCTGATCCACAGGCTGGGGAGGGGGAAAATCTCACACTTCTTTGGCCATAGAGCAATTGTGTTATTTCTATTATATTATCTCCTAACCCTTTTGCAAAATGGAGAAAATCCTTTTAGTAGAAAATGCTCAGTGCTTAGAGGCAGACTAGTTGGTGCCGTATGATGATTTTGTCTTTCATCTATCTTTGTACTTGGATTTGGAGTGGGATTCTATATACAATGACCACAGAGCAGTCTCAATCTCCATAAAACTTTTACCTAACCCAATAATAGATCTCAAATTTTCTGGTGATGAGTACATAACTTTATGAATATGCCAACAACCAATGAACTGTATACCTTAAATGGGTGAATTATACTGTGTGTAAGTAATATATCAGCAAAGTTGGGGATGCCAAGATGGCTCAGTGAGTGAAGTGCTTGTCTTGCAGCCCTGAGGTCTGAGGATCAAATCCTGGCCCCAGCCATGCAGACCCATATGCTGAACTGGGGTGTGGCCTCAGTTTGGTTCTCACCGGAGTGATACTCCCATGGGGAGGCCCTCAGTTCTGCCCCCAGCTCCCGGAGGAATGCCCAGTTCCCACTCTGTGCAGCCCCCCACCCGCTTGTGTGGAACGAAACTATGTGAATACTGATGGTGTACATTTTTGGAGACTGCTCTGGGCCCTCCCCCTTCTCTCTGTATCTCTCTCTCTCTGTCAAAAACAATAAAACAAAACTTTAAAAGAAAAAGTTGTTGTAAAAAGGTTTAGTGTGTGCAGAGGCAAATAAAATACAATTTCCTGAGTCTCAGCCCAAAGGGCAGAATCTCTAGACGCTGAGCCCAGGCAGGTATTTTTTAACAGATCATCTAAAAATACATTTATTGATTATTTTATATACCCTTCTCCTTCTTTGTTATGCCTAATGTTGACTGAAGAAGACTATGAATCAAATCACTATAATAACAGAGAAAAGAGACAGTAGGAAGTTAGAACTGTGTGGGCTTTAGAATCAAAAAGCCCTGTTTAAATTTTAGATTCTCCATCTATTAAAAAAGGATCTCAACCCTGGTTGCACATAAAATTGCCTGGGGATCCCCCCCCACCCCCAATATCAATACCTGGTCCTACCCCAGACAAAGTAAAACACAATGACATAATATCTGCATTAAAAAAACACACACAGCAATTTATGCATTATCTATTAGCTATGTGATTTTAGGCAAGTAATTTAAACTCCCTGATATACAAAGTGGAGTATAGTTGACATCCAGGCAGCTGTATTTTAAACAAACATCTCTAATAACTCCAATGAGATAGGCCAAGGTTCATGCTTTTAAGGGAATCTAAAAGAGATGATGTATTTTGGTTCTTCCCCTAAATAAGAAATCACATAAAGGTTTAGAATAATCAATAAACAAGTAGCCATCCTTCAGAGATCAGAAATTTGACTGAATTCTTAATTCACCATTATGAAGTGAATATTATTAGTATTATAGGAACCATGATAAATTTTCACTGGAACTGGGTCAGGAGTATCCTCAGATAACATATGAGCTTTTAACAAGCCCCAAAGGAATTTCACGTATATTTCCTTATTAAGTCCTCACACAGAGCCTGTTGAGTTGTAGGAGCTATAAAAACCACCGGTCTTCTACAGATGGTAAGGTGGAGATGCAATAAGGTTAAATGTCATGTCCAAAACACCTAACTGATAACTCACCAATTTGCTTGGATACCAGGTCTTCTGAGTCCTAGTTTAGCACTCTTTCACCATAAAAATCTGTCTTTAAAAATGCTTCTTCAGCATGTACCAGCATGGTTTGCCCCTAACCTTTAGAAGCTATTGTTTGAGCACATTTATGAAGTTTCCATTGTTAATGATGCTAAGAAACTGCACATCTTTTTCTACTTGCACCACAAAAAGAAAATGCACAATTAAACACATTTCTCCTCCAATTCTCTGTACAGTTTTTGTTTGAAAAACTACATTAATGTATGTCAGCAATGGGGAGCATATGTGAGTTTGTATGTGCACTTTCTGTGTGTGTATATGTGTGTGCGTGCGTGTGTGTTGAGACATAGTGTATCTTCATGTGTTTATGGAAAGAAGGATGTAATACTATTATAATGTGAAATTATAAAATAGAATCCCTTATTAATTTGTCTGTGAACTGTTCAAAGAAACTAATATTTATTGGATAATCACTATGCTCTAATCTACTTCCTTTCTGGTACCATCCCTCCCTTGTCCTCATTCCTTAAAGACAGGCATCTGATTCACAGTGGGCTCTACCCAGACCCCACTATCTTTGTGAGGTAAATTAATGTCCCCATGAATATCTCAATCCTTTCAATTCCTTGATCATCTCATCTTTATTAACCTTTACCTCAACACTAGGGCAATGTCATTACTTTAAACTTTCCTATCTTTAAACTATTTATCCTGGGGCTTCAGGTGGGGGCGCCGGGACACCTTGTGGGGCTGCAACACGCTCTTCCTTTTCCATCCACCATTAGCGATGGAACCGTGGCCAAGATACAGATTTTTTGAAAACCCTTATGGGGAAGACCAACACTCTGGAGTCTGAACCCTCAGATACTAGAAAATGTAAAGGCCAAGATCCAAGATAAGGAAGGAATGCCTCCTGATTAGCAAAGACTGATCTTTGCTGACTAGCGACTCGAAGATGGACACACCCTGTCTGACTACAACATTCAAAAGGAGTCTGCTCTTCACCTGGTGCTGAACTCTGCGTGCTTTCTCGCCGATCTATCTGCATTTATATTTACAAGGCTCTGCATAAATTGGGCCTTGCTACTTTCCAGCTTCAGCACCTCTTTTTCACATTTACCATATAGTACATTCTGCCCCTAAATTTGTTTTTAGTCTTTAAAGACACTTTGATCTTCTTGGCCACTAGTTCATAGCATATCCTCTCCTTGTACTTGGAATGCTCTTCTTCATCCTCCTTGCCTCCGTTCACCCTCTGTAAGCTAACTGCTGCTCACACTTCAAGTCTCTGCAGAAACTTTCCCTGATCCCCTAGGCCTGGATTATGTGTTCCTCCTATATGTTCTCATGGAACTCTTAGTTTCTTCCACCATATCCTTTATTGAACAACAGACACTTTCTTTATATTTAGCTACCTTCCCCCCTTAACTCCTAAGTACAGTCAGAACAGAGACTACCACTGTCACCTTTTGAGCCCCACCTCCAAGCACAGTGCCTAGCATATGGTAGGCGATCAGTAGACATTCACTGCATAAATGAGTAAATGAAGAAATATAATATTTTTTTTTGTACCAGAAAAGAAAAATAAAGGACCTTTATTATTTGCAAATTCTCATTTAATAGTGGTTTTCTTTTGTCTTTTCTTGATTCCTTGGATCTCAGTAATTTTCAGATGAATATGTTTCAAAATAAATTGTTTCTTTAAGGTAGATATTAAGAGGTAAAGAGCATGAAATAGCCCTTTTACCAGAACAAACACAGAAAAACTTCCCAGAGAGAATAACTGGATTTCATAGCATATATTAGAATGATTAACATTTTATTTTGTAGTGAGATAACTATTATTAAAGTTAAACAATGCCCTCTATGTCACTAAATCTAATGAAAAATTTAAACTATCTAATTTGATATCTCAGGTGCCAATATTTTAAAATGCACCTGCTCTTTGAAACATTCTTTTCCCCCCTGAAATCCTATTCTTCTGGTTTTCCTTCTGTCTCCTTGCTGTTCCTTTCTAGTCTCCTTTCTCAATCTTTAAATGTTAGTGTTCCTCAAAGCTAGGTCATCCTTGTATCATTCTCTACTCTCTTCCTAAATAGTCCCATCTAGTCCATGACTTTATTTGCTCTACGCCAATGTTTCTCAAATATATATTTCAATGCCAAACCTTTCTTTTTGTCCTCAAATTTATTATATAAGCATACTTAAGATTTCCCTTTGGAAAGATAAATTCACCCAAATTGAACAAAATAAAGATAGAATTAATTGAGTACTGGGAATCGTATTAGATACCTCCTTCTCTTGTTATCGTTATTTCCAGTACATCTCTAAGTTAATTACTATTTGGTGAATTAATATTAGGAAAAATTTTATATTAATAAAGACATACAGAGTTTTTAGAGAATATATACATTATTATATATTATCATTACATATATGTAAATATATACATATATGAGGGCTATTCAGAAAAATTCCAGTCATTGTCAATATAATGAAAATGGTTACATGGACAGCCAGAAAGTATGTATGCATTCACATATATACATATATATGAATGTATTTGCAGAGCTATGGATTGAGGGAGGGGTTCTGCTCAACATTTATCTAAAGGCTTTTAAGTGTAGAGGCACTTTTATTATCCTATCTGTCTTTTCGTATATCAGTGGAAAACTCTTTTAGTTTCCTGAGTGAGGATAAGGGTAATACCATAGCTGGCATCTTTTTTGTTATTCAAGAGACATAAGAAATATGAGCATTTGGAATACCAGTTAACATTTATATCTGTTTCTCACTTTTTAAGGAGTTTGTAACATATAACAAAAGCTTATAATTGGAGAAGTGCAGCATGAAGTACAATCTTGGGAGATAAACCTCTAAATACAAGGGGAAAAGTATGGCTGCCTTTTTCCTTTTAATATGCCTGTAATTGGTTAAGTACAAGTAAAATACAGAGAAATGATTGGGAAAGAGTATTTCTTTTAGTGTGCATTGGCTTTACCTTCCTTTCTATTTTGGTGATAAATAAGCAAGAAATTCTATATCCTTTCTTCACCTAGAGTTAGTGAAGAAGAAAACCACTGGCTGCCATTCAGCCTATCTGAGCCCAACCCCATTGGCAGTGCCGAAAGAGCCTAAGCCTACTGTTATAAAACTGACAGTACTGTTTCTCATCAAAGTATATCTGCGTGGACCACATGGACAACCTTGTCTACTCGTATGTGCTTACTTACATCCTAGAAAGAATAATTATTTTTATTCATTAGAATTCAGGTTCTATTGTGCGAAAGAGAGATACCAAATGAAGTGGCTTAAACATAAAGAAAATTTATTTCTCTCTCATAAAAATTCAGATGCAGACTGCTTAGGGTTGATATGGTGGCTCCACAGCAGCTTGGGACCCAGGTGTGCCCTGCTCTTTAAGTTTTAACGCTCACTTTTCTCCAACACTCACTTAATAGTTACAGTTAGCCATGAGAGAAAGTTTTGGCTAATAGGATGTGAGCAGAAGTGCTGTTCACTACTGTTGGTGTGTGTTCTTAAAGGAAGGAGACGTGCCTCTTTCTGCATATTACTGTTGGGGAGAACAGAAAATGTTGTTCCTGGTGACCATGTGTCCAGCTAAAAATGAGAAGATCTATTATCACAGAAGGGAGAACAGATATTGGGAACAAGCAGCAGCCTTTGGCACAGGTTTTAAAAGCATTTCTTTAGACTGACACTAATCATACAGCCCAGGGGTCCAGATTTAAGGACAAAATTGATTTGATTTGACTTCTGCTTTCAACATCTCTACCTATATGAACTTGGGCAGGTTCGAATGTTCTTGAGTGTTTACCTCTTCCTTTACTACTCCATGCAAAAGTCCATTATAAAATACACCAGGTTGTATTACAATTTATCTTTGTGTTCTCCTGTGCTTAGTTAAGCACCAAACACATAGTTTGTACTCTCTATGCTTATAACAGTTATTGGAAACAGTTGTTTCCCTGAAAATGATTTCCTCCATTCCTTCTACATTCACAAATTATTGTGTTTCGTCCCTCACTGCCCCTCTTTTGTATATCACCTTTTTACCTTTTCAGATCAGTTATACTGTCTGTGTGTATGATTTCACGTTCACATTAATCCCATTCCATTGTTAACACATTTTGTTCCCTTATACATACCCTTTTAAAAACTTCATTGAAGTATAAATTACATAGAAAAATCATACATTGTAATTTTATAATCGAAACATTTTTGGTAATTTTATTGAGTTGTGAAAACATTACCACAATCCAGTTTTAGACTAGCCTTTAGAATGTCTTCCTCGCCCCAGTAGAATACTTTATGCTTTTAAGATACTTTTTTTCTTTTTACCAATTTCCCTCTTGAAATTGTAAGCCAGCATGTATTAATGATATGCCCATTGAAAGCTCAGTGAGTGCTTAGTGCTATGGGGAATTCATATAGAATAAAATATAATACCTAATCTCAAGGGGGATGGCTAGTTGGTAAAAAAAAAAAAAAAAAAAAAAAAAAGACCCAGAGACTACTATAAGAAAATACATATACTATTTGCAGATTTTATGAATGGACTAGTACTATAAGACTATAGAACTTTCTATCATTGAGCAAATCATCTAAGTTTGAAAAAATCTTTCATAGTCCATTTATATGGGTATTTTTTTCTCCTTCCTGTCTTAAAACACCTTTTCCTAAACTGACTGACCACAGATAGTTTCCAGAAGTATGATCTTTTGTAATATCTCTCTTAAATGTCATCTTCAATATGTACCTCCTTCTATCTTTTTGCAAGCAAATCTAAATTATAAAATTTATATCTTTCTAAGCAGGATCTTATTGTACAATAAATACTTCTAATTCTAAATGCAAATTATGATCACTGTAATTTTTTTCCTTTGGGATACTTATTGAAAAGAGTAATATTTATTAACTTTTCTGAATTAAATGTAACCAGTAGCTTTTTATTATTATTATTATTATTATTATTATTATTATTATTATTATTATTTTGACATAGAGAGCGAGAGATACAGAGACAGAGACAGAGAGAACCGAACTGGGGGAGCTCCCAGTTCAGCACATGGTTCCGCACGGACTGGGCCGGTCCCTGGCACTGCAAAGTGAGCGCTTAACCCACTGAGCCATCCAGGCTTCCCCCACCAGTAGCTTTTTTGACCCTCAAGTTGTTATTAATAATAATTAACTGTGATGATGAAGAATTACTTATACTTATGACCCTGAGGAGGAAAATAATGTATTGCAAAGAGTTGCCTGTTTCTTTAAGTACTGAGTAAAGCAATCCAATCCTTTTTCATCCAGGAAGCCACAAGCACTTGGTAGTCCCAGGTACTAAGTGTAGATTACTTTCCTCCCAATTTCCTTCTGAGACTCTTCTTGAACTTTTCTAATGGTTTTATTAAGATATAATTGACATAAGATGTCATATTAGTTTAGTTGTAAAAGGTAATCATTTGCTGTATGTATATATTGTGAAATGATTAACTCAATAGGTTTAGTTGACAACCATCAGTAGACATCTTTTGACACTTAAATAGCTCTCAAATCAGGGGTTCAAATAAACTGGGAGTTTAAAAAGATATTGATGCCTGGACCTGCTCCTAGAGCTTCTGATTTAATTGTTTTTGGGTGGGTTCAAGCAAGCATGAGCATTTTTCAAAGTCTCTGCCAGTAATTCTAATGCGCAGTGAGGAGTAAGAACTACTGCTTGGACTGGGAATAAATATCTTAGCTACAGCCAGATCTGAGGGAAAGATGCTCTATTCCTTCCGGACAAAGAGTGCCAATAGCTAAAGAAAGAATGTGAAAAGTAATGTGGAAACAGTGCCAGAGATAAATGTCACCTGACTCAAAATGAGGGCCCAAGGTCAATCCTTGTTAGTAGTGTGTATATGTGACGTGCATGACAAAGAAAGAGAAACTGACAAGGTGGGAAATTTGTCCTCAATAACAACAACAACAACAACAACAACAACAACAAAAATGTGAGGAGGGTAGGACATAGAACTGGATTTTTTTTTAAAGATTTATTTTATTGGTTCTGACAGAGAGATACAGAGAAAATGGGGAGGACCCATAGTGGTATGTGGTTTCATTCCACACAGGTGGGCAGGGGCTGCACAGGGTAGGAACTGGGCTTGGGGCCTCCTGCATGGGAAGCACACCCTAGTCCAGCATATGGGTCAGCACAGGCCAGGGCCTGGATTTGCCTTGAGTTTCTGGGGGCTGCAAAGCGAGCAATTAATCCACTGAGCCATCTCAGCTTCCCTAGAACTGGATTTTTTTAACTTTGTTTTTAGTAATAATTGACATAACAGTATTATATTCAGTTCAGGTGTACAACATAGCAATTCAACATTTATATACCTTACAAAGTAATCACCATAATTCTAGAAAACATCTGTCACCGTAGTTATTATGATGTTATTGACTCTGTTCCCTATGCTGTACCTTACATCAGCATGACTTACTTTATAACGGGAAGTTTGGACTTCTTAATTTTCTTTCTCTTTTTCCAACCCGCCCCTACCCTTTCCTTTCTAGCAACTATTGGAACTAGAATTTTTAATACTCTGTAATTTTTGGACATTTGATCAGCCTCTCTTCATCTGTGAGCAGAACTGGGGCAATTTTATATGCATACAGAATTGATGCAAACCAAGAAGTTTTCCTGAAAGGGCCCCTAATCTAAAAGTGTGTCTCCTGTTCTGTATTTTCCATCAATCACAGTGGCTGAAAAAGCCCAGTGAGTCTTTCTTTTGGGATAAGCCAGGCCAGTAAATGAACTTCACATTCTCTGTTGGCTTTAGATCATGGCTTCATTTTCTTTATCAAATGCACCTAGTTAGGCCTTGGACTGGTAAAATAGAAAGTGAGCAGTTAAAAGGGGACTTGTCTTGCTTTGGCTCTGATTTTTCAGAATTGTCTGAGAAAGAAGTCCCAGAAAGGGAGGGCCTCAGGTGATGGACCAATAAGCCATAAAGGTGACGGGCAGGTGAGGTCACCAGAGGCAAACATGCTTCCTTTCCAATTAACTTGATACTACAGTTGTAATTCCTACTGATGAAAACCTTGGGGGTGGAGAAATGGCATTGTTCCATTTCCTGATTCAGAGTCGAGTGAAGACGTTCATATCACGTTCTAGGGCCTCAACATGTAATATACGGGTTGGTTTGGAAAAGTTCTGGCTCCTTTAATAACTATTCACTGACGTGGCTTTTTTTTTTTCTCTCTCTTTTTTTTTGACATTCTGTATTGTTGTATTATTAGAGCAGCATGTGGCTTGTTCTAGTGAAAACCAAAATTCAATTATGAGCCATTATTTACCTATTAACTGTAAGCAAACACAGTAACTTTATTTTTAATCTCGGAGTTGATTATGAAGCTTGTGGCTTACTCAGTTGTTTTGAAACTTCTGCTTTCTGCTCTGGCTTTTGGCCTGCTGACCATTTCATTTAGTGGAAATCTAGGCCCTCCCTGTGCTACCTGTTGAGGCCATCCTTACAGGTAGGCTGACCTGACCTTGGCCCAGCTGCTGTCACATCAAATCTCTCACCTGCTGCTTCCCATCTGGGTGACTGTGGCTTCTACCACCCAGTCTTCGTTTGTGTGTGGGTGGTATTAAACTGCACCATGAAGGGCCAAAATACATCTGTAATGAGAATGCAAGTTAGCTCTCTATTGCCTAGCACGCACACAACTGGAGAGGCAATTTCCAAGGAAACAGGACTCGTTTTATTCCTTCACTTGGGGCTGGGAATGAGACTGATTAGTAGGTAGGGAAGGTTCGAGGGACATTAAAAGTGGTGTTCAGGGACCTATAATAGTATCACATCAGATGGGTCCAAGATGTAAATATTAAACAGAGAAAACTCCATCGTGCACAGGTCTCTTGCCCCGAGTTTGTCATCATTTACATATGGTTAAGCTACAAAGAGAGCGCTGGTGTCATTTCCTTTCAGTTTGGGCCCATGAAAAAGAGCATGTTGCGAAATCATTGTCATCTCCAAGAGTTGGCTAAGTATAACCCCTCCATAACTCGATTTGTGGGGATTCGGAATAAACAAATCTTTTCCTCGGAATGAGGGTTTGTTTTCGGGTGCGCACAGAAGGTCCCACATCTCTGCTTCAGAAGCAGGTCTCCTCGGGCAAGAGGGCGACACTCCAGGTGGGTGTGCTGGGTCTCCGCCTGGGGACTGTGTCCGAGTTCCAGCAGGGGCAGAGCGATGCACCCAGACCTCCCGGCTCTGCCGCGCCTGCGCGGTAAACAGGCAAGGGAGTCGGGCTCGGATCGGCTCTCAGCGCGCCGACCGCCCGGCCCCCGTGGCCGGACAGGGTGCCCCGCCCGCCTCCGCCGAGCTCCAGGCCCCGGGAGAGAATGCTGGAGAGCTGGTCCTCCCTGCGTCCCAGACTGCTGGCTGCACGGGGTCCCGATGCACCGTGGAAGCCCCTGAAGACTGAAGCGGGAAGGATAGAGACGTACTACAGAAACACCAAAATAAACTCTTGAAATTTCGCTAATTTGACTAGCTCTGTGGAAATTGAATGAATAGTTACACCAGAGTGGGGTTTGTCGGCTGGGGGATGTAGCTCAGTGGTAGAGCGCGCGCTTCGCATGTGTGAGGTCCCGGGTTCAATCCCCGGCATCTCCAAACAGCCCGGGATACTTTTCCTTATACTCATATCCCACCAACGATATATACATAGAAGTATTTTATCACTTGTACATGCTTTTTGTTCAGACACGTTAGAGCGTCCAATCTAAAATAAACTAAAAGGAAAGCTAAAAACAATGCTCAGAAAGTCTTTTCAGTTGCTTGAAGTACAATAAAATGGAAAATTTCCCTTGATTCATATGTCTTTGCACAAAATTTACATTTGGATGTCATTATTGAACTTATTTGGGGCACGTAAGAAGTGAAAAACAGACGTTGCATTGGCCGGGAATCGAACCCGGGCCTCCCGCGTGGCAGGCGAGAATTCTACCACTGAACCACCAATGCTTTCGATGAAAAAAATGCCTTACACAACTTACTAGAAGACATGTTTCCACATAAAGCTTGCTTTTTTAAAATTATGTAGTATTTATTTATCCAATTCTAGAAGTAACCGAATGTCTAATTAGTTAGAAAATATATTGGGAAAACATTTACAAAAAATCTCACTACTTAATTTGTGTTGAACTTTACAAGAAGATTCTTGGAAGCTGTCCTTGTTGAAGGAGGCAAAGAAAAATTTTGTTATGGATGTACAAGATTACACAATTATCTAGATGTATCTTCATTTATATAATTTAAAACATCTCTTTTCTTTTTTTTTTTTCTTTTGTCATTTTAGTTGCTCAGACAAATACAGGATGATATTTGTCAGGGACTGTGAGTAGGGATGAGGGAATAACCAAGGGGAACTGGGACCCTGAACCAAATTATAAGGGTAAATTGAAAGTGTGATGTGAGCAGAGAACTTCGAAGCATTGGTGATTCTAGCCAAAAGACCTAATTCTTTAAACTGCCCCTTTTCTCGTTGTGAATAACTTTTCAACTCTAATAGTTTGAGTTTGATCCTTTACTCTTATTTTCAGAGGAAAGTAAAATTGCAAATCGTCTAACAAAGATATATAAAGGGGAGAAAGTAAAGTGAATGCAACACATTTATGGAAATGAATCTGAATGTAAGCTAGAAGGTTCTGGTTTTAGGCATCATAGGTCCTTTATCTTTGGGAGGGAAATTTTCCAATTTGCAGGATCTTTGATGGCTAAGGAGGATTTAGTGGGATAATATGAGAAAACAGTAAACACATAGCAGTGTCTATATGCTGGGTTATGTAAGCTCATTACACATGGACTTCAACCCAGTGAGGTAGATATTATAATTATTCCAACTTAGCAAATGATGAAACTGACATTCATAGTAAGTTTGGAGCACATGTAATATTATGTTTAACGTCTGGATGCTTAGCCACCATCCTGTTCTTCCTAGAACAGAATAAATCACTGTGTATTTGCCCCAGAAATATTGCATATATATAGCTCAAGACACTATATATCAAAAATAGTAGAGTGAAGTTAAAAAAAGATCATAAAGGCTACTGAAATAATGTGAGATTTTATGTTAAGATTATTTTAAAGAACTTTTTAGTATGTGGATACTGAAAAAAATTAAAGTTACACTACAGGCTTATAAAGACATAAAAGATATGAAGAGATTAGGGAAGCAAGAAATCTAGACCATAATCCTAAGTAACCTGTGGAAGAACAAGATCAGATCATTTCACCTCTCTGAACCTCAGTTCTTTAAAATGAGAGAATGAGAGGAGAGGTGTAGTCTTAAAATTGCCTTCTGAAGGGTTCTAGCTTTCCAGAAGAACCTGAAGGCCATTGGCTGGTGGAGCCTCATCTTCTTTGAGAGGCCCTCTCACTTCTACCAGCTAATTTTTAAACGCTCCTATTTATTTGCATTTATTTGATGGGTTACAAGTCTGAAATAAAAATAAACCTTGAAAACCCCTTAACTAAATGACCTAAGTTTCTTTGAACTCCAAAATGTTGTGATTCAAAATATAAAAACAATCTAAATAAAACCCTTCAGCGTGAAAAACACTACCAAAAGTTTAAAACAGGTGGAAGGAATCAAGTAAGAAGTATGATCTAATGGCAAACATTATTAGTGGCCTACCAAAGCCATTTTACTTTCTTTCCTAATAAAAGCTGGGACCAATCTACCTAGCTCCTGGGGTAAAAGTTGTACACTAAGCCAATTATTTAATTTCCCTTTCCAAAGACTGATCTGAGTTGGATTTGTGACAGTCCCTGCCAATAAGAGAGAAGTATAGTCAGCTGAGGTTCCAGAAAAGGACAGATCTCTTTTGCTCTTTCTTGTTCGCTTGTAACACTATCATATAAGATGTAATGTTTGCAGTTGCCCAGCCATCCCATGACTTAAAGGGAGACTGAGGATTACCCATCAGAAAGATGGAAAGAAACTTGTACCATCCTGGGATTTTCTCCATTCAAACATTTGGTTAGGTAAGATAATAAAAGATCTTTACTGTTTAAGCCCCATTTAGTTTTGTTATATTTAGCCAAACTCATGCAGTGTGTGTGTGTGTGTGTGTGTGTCCAGCAGTTCACACACTTTCTGATACAAGTCTGGGATAAATCCTCTATTCTGTGGACTCGAGAACCAATACCTTGATTGGCTAAGGCTAACTTTCTCCTAAACTTGTTTCTCTGTCACAATGTTAGGATCGTGAAATAAGTGGTAGCCGAATATTTTTCCTCACCACTGGGCTTAATTTAGAGATGTATGATATGTTACCATAGCAGTGACAATCAGAGTCCTTACCAAAACTTTCTTGCTAGAGCTATAAGCAAACATTCACTACATTTCTCCTGGGCTAAACAGGTAGGTTGAATGTATAGCTGATATTAGACAATAAGTTGTCTTTTATTGCTGTTGTTGGTTTTAGTAGTATTTATATTGCTTGCATCTAAACAACACATATTGAGAAAAAATTTTGTCTCAAACATAGTAAATGTACAGAACACATTACCCCAGAATGTGATGTAGGCTGAAAATATAAAAGTCTAAGAAAAGTTTTTTTAAAATTATCATGGTAGAATTACAAAGAGAATAAAACCCATGAGAAAGGTTTGGAGAACTCATCCCTAGTTTGTTGGAATAATGTTAATTCTGTAGTAAGGGAAGCTACTGAAGACATTTATTATTTTTTTTTCCCCAACAAGGAAAGGATTAGAACATTTGAAGGAATAATCTGGCAACAATGAGTTAGAGAAGTGAAAATAATTGAAATTAGAAATAGAGAAATTCACCCAGAAAGTGATTATAGTGGGAGAGGAGAGGTAATAAGGTCTTAAATCAGGGTGAAGCTCTTTGCATGAGGTTCGTGACAAGGCAGGAGAAAGAAAAATGAATGTATAAGTGACTGGAAGCATAGTAAATAATATTAGAAAGTCAGAAAGAGAAAGGACTGGAAGAAAAATGATGGAATAATGTTCTTACTTTTGGAAGTACTGATGCCGAAGTAGGGGAGGATGCCACTGAGCAGTTGACATGTAGATCTGGAGAATTCAAGGCTAGCGAGGTAGAGTTGAGAGCCAACTGCATGGAACTGAAAGGTAAAAATGTAGAAGTGGAGGACATCAGAGAGAGAAGGGAGCTGAGGGCAGAGTCTTCGGCAGGCTGATTTTAGCGTGTGGAAGAAGTTGGGGAGCCAAAGGTAGAGAAACAAGGGAGTAGGGTGTCATGAAATCTGTGAAGACAAGGCAGGTAGTGACCCTTTCCCCTTTTCTAATTCCCAGTAACACATCACAACAAATATATGTATTATTTCATAAATGTACTCTGTATCAATTCTGTTTCACATCAGAGATGCTGTGGTGGACAGTGATTTTGTTGTTGGTATGGGCACGGGAAGACCACAAGATGGCCAACAGTGCATTCTAGGTGGCACACACTAACACTTTTCCTAGTCTGCTGTAATCTATGCTCAGATGAGTGGCCCCCAATGAGGTTGACAGAACAGAAGAAAACAGGGAGTACCATGAGTGTTACACAATCGCCTTTCTTAGCAAACCTGGTCATTGTGACAGCCCGATGGGATAGGCAAGAGATTATACTTTCCATGAGAGCCCCTTGGGACACTTACTCAAGGCATCTAGTCTGTGCTTGGTGTTGGCTCTCTGGAAATGTGGCCCAATTTATATCATTTGAAGAAAGCAAACCATTAAGAAACAGAAATAGTTCATATAATACATAGCCACCAAAGCAATGACTTTTTTTTTTTTTTTTTTTTTAACTTGTGAGTGATTGTATTGATTTAATACACACAGCTTATTTCTGTCCCAGGTTACAAACTAGCCCTGGGGAAATGGTGGAGCCAGTCATTTGGATTGCCCTTTACTGGCTGGGAATTAAATCATTACTTATTCCATTTTAGAATCACAAGTAGGACCCGAAGGCCTACTTTCCTAAGGATTAAAAGCAAGGCATGGAAATGAAGAATCCAAGTGTAATTCTCAAATGCATGCAGATGTTGAGAATGCAGCAATTGTTTCTGGAAAACTGTCACTGCAAAATCATCTTGATCATGATATGCTCATTTCTAGTCTTTCAGCATGTCTCAGCTAGTCAGAAAGTCTGATTTTCCCCTTTTAAAATGGCACTGAAGCTTGCTCTTCCTGCTCATTCTTCTTACCAGGTGCAGAACTTTACCAGCTCACTCCCTAGCCTACCTGGGAACCCTCTGAATTCCTTTGCCATTCTGAAAGCTTGCTACTAGTTGAATTTTTTATTGTTAAATTCATTGGGGTGACATTGATTGGTGACAATTACATAGGTTCCAGGTGTACAACTCTACATTACAGTATTCTATGCATTGCATTATGTGCTCAGAGATTACCAAGTGAATTTTATCCCTCCTTCTCTTCCTCCTTCCCTCCCTCCTCCCCTTTCTCTCTCTGTTCCTTATTTCCTTAGTTTGTGAAAATTCTATCATTCCTTTATTGATGTTTCAAGAATTGAATTAATTTCGAATCTATACAAAGTCCTCAGGGTGGAAGAAATGTGGGCGTAAATTTTTTATCCTTTTCTTGATAGCCATTACTGGGTACAGCATTTCTTTGACTCTGAGCTGTGCCCCTGGACCACCCACTCACTATCTAATGGCAGAAATGGCTTTCCTTTCCCTTCCCAAGGTTTCTTTCTTCTTCCTCCCAAGTCATTTGGTCTTTTAAATAGTAGTTGGTGTTTTATAAAATAATTCATGCACATGTTGCAGAATTAAAAGGGTACAAGAATATGCACTGAAAGCATGTCTTTGCCCATTCACCCTTGTTAAATGGGTCCCTTTCTTAGAAGCAACTACTGTTGTCAGATTCTTGTGTTTCCCTCCACAGATAGTCCATGTAGATACAAATATTTCATTTGAATTTTATGCTTAAACCATGTACACCATACATGCTGTTGTGCTCATCACCTTCTCTTTCTTTCTTTTCCTTCCTTCCTTCCTTCCTTCCTTCTGTTTTTTAAATGGATCTCATAAAATTTACCTTCTAACTTTATAGCTACCTTTTTTCTTTCTTCTTTTTTTTTAATGGCTCTGTGTTTGTTTGTTACAATCCTTTGCTAACTAGGAGTTAAAACTTATTTATTTCATCTTGCCATCACATATAATAATGCCCCAAGGCCAAGCTTCCTAGGGCTTTAGAATAAATACATGGAAATAAAGAATCCAGCTGTAATGCTAAGTTGCATGAAGATGGTGAGAATGTCCACTACACAAAGGTACCATAATTACCTTAGACAGTTCCTTAGCAAAGGACATTTAGCCTGCTTCTGCTGTTTTGCTGGTAGAAAGAACACTGTCATGAATATTCTTGAACAAATACCATTTTGCTCATATATGAAAATATCTGCACGATAAATTCCTTGAAGCACAACTGCTAAGTCAAAGGGCAAAAGCATTTTAAATTTTGATGTGTATATGAGGGCTGTCCAGAAAGTATCCAGCCATGTGACGTGAAAAATAGAGGCATAGCTGGATTTTTTTTTTCGGTAGAGCCCTTGTATGTGTATTGTGGAATTACCCCCCAGAGAAGTTCATATTTCTTTAAACATTGCTTTCATTATATTACTTTTTTGTTCACAAACTTCTTTGGATCCTAATTTCAACCACATTTTCTAAACCTTGCTAGTTTCAGGGTAAAATTTATGGATTTGTAACCTATGCGGTCTCACAGACAGTCACACTTGGTTTAAGTTTCTATTGTCACTATGTTGTAATTATTAACTTTTGAATAAGGGACCTTGATTTTTTACCTGGCACTGGGCCCTAAAATTATGTAACCAGTCCTGGGTAGATCCTCCAGACTCCCCAAGTTCCGGCCGGGTTTATCTATTGCAGTCAGATGACCTTGCTGTTCTCTGTTGTGCACAAAAACCAGCATGCTCATCCCTCATAACAATGGCTTTGCTTAGGTCACCTTGTCCTTCGAGAACATCTCCCTTTCTTCTCTGTGCATCTTTCAAAGGGTATTTTCTACCTTGTCTTCCCCTGGGAAGCCTTATTCAAGTATTCCAACCATCTTACTTTCCTTTTTTCTAATTCCAAAATTCTGCCTCTTCCACCCTGTATTTTGCCGCTTATCAGTTCTAGTTCTGCCCCCTCACACTCTTTTAATGTTATTTATTAAATGATAATATTATTTACTTTATTTATTTTCATAAAGTGAGTCCTTTATCTTCTCTAGGCTTGATTCCTTGGGTGTAAAATGAGAATATTGCTCTAGATCAGCACAATTCTTCTCAGTACTAATAATCTGTGAACTTATTATTATGCATTGCTTTGAAAGATGATGAGTGTGAGGCTGTAGAGAAAATATACAAGTTAGGGTAAGTGAAACACTGTTGGATTCTAAGAGAAGTCATAGCAGAGTGAATGAAAAGATATTCATGGATTTGGATGAAGGAGACATTTTTCTCTTTAAATTTTTAAAAATTTATCAAAGGAATTCAGTTTGAAAAAGGAGCTATCACTTTATACCTACTAGACTAGAGAACATTATAAATTGCATGACACTGAGTATGGGCAGTGACATGGAGATACGCGACCCTGGTATATCACTTGTGGGCATGTGGACGGGTGCAGACACGTGGCAGAGCAGCTGGTACCACTTGGGCAAATTAGGGTGCATGTAAACCATGAGCTAGCATATCCATTTGGGTGTTTACTGCAAATAAATTCTTATGTGCTCAATAAAGGTACTAGTACAAGGATATTCATTGCAGCCTCACTTGTGGAAGCAACCCAAATGCCCTCTGGGAGAGTGGACAAGTGACTTATGATGGTGCACAGACAGCGTGACTTGTAGGCAGTACTTAGCAGGAGCAGATTGGATATATCATAGAGCAACACAAATGCTTTCAGATGGTAGTAAGTAATGTAAGTTACATTATATGATAAATCATATAATATATATAAGTTAAAGATTATGCACTGAAAACAATACATATTTTATAAAGTTACAGATGAAAAGATGCGTGTTAAACACAATAGAGTGATGGCTTATGAGGAGGCAAAGGGAATAGAATATGAATATGGAAATGAAAGTGAATAAAACATATGGGGGCTGTCTGGAAAGTATCCAGCAGTGCAATATGAAAAATAGAGGCATTTATGGCTGGATGTTTTTTCCATATAGCCCTTGTATGTCATTATCAACAAAAAGGAATGCCCAAATAATAATAATATGTTGCAAAGAAATATGATTAATTCAACTCCATACAAATGAGTTCCCTTCAACTCAAAAACTGATCAAAAGTAAGCATACACATTATAAAAGTTTAAATAGCACAGAAAGGTATAAATTCAAAAGTAACATTCACCCTCCATTTTAACATTCTTCTTTTCTCCATTTCCTGAACCCAGTTCTTAAATTTTTCAGCCATTAATAAATTTCTGTTTAATGTATCTCTCTATATATCCATTTTAGTACAAGAAGATCTGCCTTTTTCTTAATAATGTCAGAGTACTCCATGGTAGTGGGGTATAGCATAATTTAATCAATTGCCTATTAAGAAACCCTGTTTACTAGAATGTTTCTCCTTTTCTAACTGATTTTTCAAAAAGTGATTGTATATTAACAAAGCTCTTTTGTGTTTTCCTTCTGTGAGCACTTGCAGTATTTCTAGTTTCTTTGTTTGTGCAATTACTTTTCAGTAGCCCCTAACTCAATATTGGTTATAAACCTGTGTTCACATATTCTGATTGATATTGTGAATTGTATATGCAAAGTAACTCATCAATACTCATCAATATATATGTGTGTTAATACTAATTAATATATTTGGTAGAAAACTCTGAGGTCTGGAAATATTTAAAAACATCTCTCTCATATCCTGGAATGAAAGCACTGAGCATACTGTATTCAAATATTGCAAAATGACCTCCAAAATATAATAGAATATTATAATAGTAACTTTTAGTATACTTTGTTTATTTGATGTTATTTGTTTAATGGTGTTCCCCGAAAACATTCACATATTGAAATCCTAACCCATCTTG
>PVKE010014413.1:0-35006 GCA_004027555.1 Craseonycteris thonglongyai
CGAGAATGCTCACTTATCAAGTAAATAGATAGGTAAGAAAAGCAATTTAATTTAAAACAAAGAAAAGGTACTTACATTTTAAACAGAAGAAAAATTGAAACTCAACGTGGTCACCAAGGATAAATAATATTGATTGATAATAATACTGTTAATACAAAAGAAAAGAAGCTACCGTATGACACTACCAAATATTCAAGCTGACTGTGTTCTTCGATGAGTCGAGTCGTAACTGTTGCGTTCATGCGTTGCGTCCGGTGACAAGTGTAACACATAAGTCAAAATGTATTATCTGGGTGGGCGAAGATCACAGTGTCAGGCTGTCAGAATTCTAGGAATTTATGACCTTGGCAAATTCCCAGAATGCATTAAACTATTGCTAGAAAGTTTTGTCTTCTACAATCGCTTCAAAGTCCATGGTACACGGAATTCTACCCCAGACATTGCGAGCGATCGACGATCGACCAAAATTGGCCTCGGGATCGACCAGTCTACCGCGATCAACTTGTTTGCCACCCCTGTTGTATAGGGTGTCCCAAAATTCACGCAAGAAGTAATTTTGATAGAAATTACAGGTTTATAATTAAAAATTTCATGACTCAACAGTGAAAACGCGTTGTTCTTTCGTGTAGCTCTCCATTTTTAATAACCCTGAACTGTCAGCAGACACACCGTCTTTTTTTTCCATTGGCAACACTTTACCACACAAATGACGCAAAATTCAAAGCTTGCGTGAATTTTGGGACACCCTTTATTTACCACTTTAAATGTTTTACCAAATTGATAGGTGTGAAATTTCATATTTCCCTGATTACTCCATGATTACTAAAGAAACTGAACACATCTGTATATGACTACTGGAGATATTTTGAGGTTCTCCATCTTAGAACTTGTTCATATTATTCATACTGTTCATATTGTTTGCCCAGTTTCTTTCTGGGTTGTGTTTTCCTTATCTATCTGTAAGAGTTCATATAGAAGCAATATTTTAATAAAAATGCATACACTGTTAAAATCTTCTGCTGACTTTACCATTTTACAGCTTTTATAGAACTCAAAGAATCAAAACAATAGAAAAAAAAAATGACAGATTTAAAATATTAATTTAGTATAAAAATGGATGCTACCTAAAAGTAAATCATCAGGGGAAGCCGGGATGGCTCAGTGGGTTTCACTTTGCAGCCCAGAGACCAAGGATCAAATCCTGGCCCCGGCCCGTGTGGACCCATCTGCTGAACTGGGGCGTGCCCCCAGTTCAGTTCTCACCAGGGCAAGACCCTGGCCCAGTTCCTGCCCTGTGCAGCCCCATGCCCACCTGTGGAATGAAACGATGTGGAAAAACCAATGATGTGCAACTACGAAGACTGTTCTGGGCCCTCCCCTTTCTCTCTCTCTCTGTAAAAAAAATAAAAAATAATAAATCTTAATTTTAAAAGTAAATCATCAGTATTTCATTTAATAATGAGAAGATTATTTGCAAATGTTATACTTGAGCTGCTGGTGACTTCTGATTTTGAGCCATTACATGAACCACCCTGATCAATGTTGTTATTTTTGCTTGTATACATACAATCCACTCTTTAATTACAGATCAATGTAGAACTTTACACACATACTGACAAACTATATGAACTAACAATTCTCCAAAGTAAACAGCCTCATTAGTGGTCTCAAAAATATATACTCTATCAATAAATTCCCATTTTCTAGAAATCTAAGCGGCAAAAAAGTTTTGAATGAAAACAGCCAACACTGGTGACAAAATACAGTGACATGGTCATACAGTACGGGTGGGTATATAATTCAGTTTAACCTGAAGTGCAGTGAAATGCAGCCATCTACAGCAAAACTTTTTTTTTTTTCTTTACCCTAACCCTAACAACCCTAACCCTAACCCCAAAACTTTAAACATGTTCATAGCGTCTGACCAACCTAGTAATTCCACATCAAAAGATTTGTTCAAAAGAAATAATCAGTCACAAGATTTTCCAGCCCACCCAAGGATACCCAACCCAGTATTATGCCTACTTATAGCATCATTCATATAGCCTGGAAAGTTGGCTCCAGGACATCTCCAGGCAGTAACAGCCCTGCTTTTTAAAGAAACTGATTCGATATGATTAGAGTGAGGCTAATCCCTTTCCCTTAAACCCCACCCCGAACTGAAGCCTGGCTAGAGTATACTACCAAAAGACCTACCGCAACTGCTTCCGGCGGAATTTAGTGTCCCAAGACGACCCATCAAAGTCACTACTGGCAAGAGTTTTTTGCCAGGGTTACTAAATAAGTTCTTTCATATTCACGAGGATTACACTGCTGTGATATCAGCCTCAGACTATGTGCTGACCATGATGTCCACTAAATGAAAAGAGCCTATGAGCCCTGAAACCCCACCTCACCTTGACTTATAAGAGCCAGTACATCCCACTCTTGGTTAAACCTGCCTGAGTTGAATTTCTATCACTGAGCAACCAAAGTGCCCCAATATGTTCATTTTTTTCCACTGACGTAAAATGTAATTACATTTTTAGATGACCTCACAGGGCAGTCAATTTTCTCCCTCTGAAATGAAACTCTTCTAGAGAACCTAACACAATTCTGGTAAGACTTCCTGCTAACTAGGCAGAGGTTCCCAAACAAGATATTTAGCACAAACTCTGTTTGTTCTATTATTTCAAACAAGCCCATCTTCTTACCTGATACAGAGTACCCATGCTATGGGGAAAACTAAAACAAATCCTTCCTATCCAGTTATTCCATTCTCAGTCACTATTACTATATAATTTCTACAGTAAGTGGAGCCCCCTGCAAAAGAGATATACAACATAAAACTCAAATTACTTAGGTCAATTCAGAACCAAATGAGGAAAAAGATATTAATAATATTTTTTAAATTCTTTTACTTCATGAAAGTTAAACTTCTGGTATTTTCTCCAACCATATTTCATTTATCAGAAACAAGAAAAATATGAAACAAAAAATTTCTAAAAGACAGATTTTTTTTCTTTTCATTCACAATAAAGGCCAAAAGCCAGTAATTAAATAATCTAGATTTATAATGCCAAGCACCCAACAGTATGGAGTTACATATATGCAAATAACATAAGTATATTCTGATATGTAAGCATGACTTCTAAGAACAAATTATTTCAACTTTTCTGTAGCTTGTTTCTTTATTTTAAACAACTTTACTGAGATATAATTAAACACTGAAACTGCTCTACAATATTAAAAAGACTTACTTAGAAGCAGAGTGTCACAGAATCATTGTACTAGAGTAGGGAAATAAAGAGATTACATAGGCAAGTGTTTTTGTTTTTGTTTATGTTTTTTAAGGTGAAGGGATATGAGTAACACCACAAAAAAGAGCTCTGCCCAATACCAGCTCCATGTTTTAATGCATGGCCACTGAAAGACCAAATGCTTAAGTCACCAAGATGGGTGTCCAGTTTCCAGAAGGTATGTGCGGGAAGGCCAAAAGTATATCTCTCTTACATGAAAAGGATGCTAAAGCAAATCAAGAATCCACAATATTTTGATGTATCAGTATTATTAGAGTGCAGAACTTCCTTTCTGGACTATTTCAAAGATTCTGTCTCCATTCAGTGGTTCTGTTTCTTTTAAGCAAAACAAACAAACAAAAAAAACCCTTCTCTTTTCAAGCACAATGTGTCAGCTTTAGAAATTGTGGTCTCCTTTATAAACCACACCAATCCTCTATGATGGATCTTTCAACAAGTCCAGATGCTTTCTTCCAAAAGTATTATCTGCCCCCTAAAATGATCAACTTTTATATCCCAAATGTTCACATTCACAAACCATGGATGCCCTGGATACTTTCCAGGTACCTCTTAAACATCATAATCAAGCTTCAAATTCAACATTTCCCTCCTCCTTAATGATTAAAAATCACAATTAAATTTTTAAAAAGCCTGGATCTTCACTTTCAATTAATGTAATTCACCTAAATTATTGGCTTTGTGTATTTAGAAGTGAGAAACTGAACCATCAATGTGATCAATTAATCTTAGATTACATGTGGCATATGGACAAGATGATAGGGCATGTACTTGCAATTCACATGGGTGATCAAATGAGGGGGTTCACATTTTAAGAACTCCACAAACCCCTGAGTATGTAAATTAGCACCATTATTCACTAATAAGTGTTTTCTTTTAATAACATTTCACCTAGACATTCTACACTTTTGTGAAAAGAACACACATAGGAGTATTTTTAAATGTTCCATTTAAAGCCAAATGGATGATATAATTAACTAAAGAACTGTAATTAATAGATTAAAAAATATATATTTTTAAGTAGAGCTTGTATATAAAAGATATCCAGTCAAAATATATAATGTATACATACAGATCTTTCTTTATAAGTTCACCTTTAACATCTTTAGCATATATGATAAAGTTCAAAGATACAGTCTTAGCACTCATTTAATTGATAAATATCCTTCCTTTATGTTATTATATTAAAAATATCACTAAAACTAATATTCTAAAGCACTAACTTTTCCATGGAATTTATGCTATATACTTACAACATCAAACTTCTGAGTGATATTCCCTTGGATATCAAGTAAATAGACTTTGCCATAATGTGTGCCCAGTGCCAAAAACTGTAAGAAGAATAGAGGTGTCAGTTTATTAATGTACCATTAACACACAATTAGTAATAAAACCATTTTCAAAGTCAAGACTCTCAATGAATAAGTGATCCATGGTGCTTTGGAAGATATACATTCTTGGAGGTCTGTTTCCAGCTTCAGGAAAATAACAGAACAGGGCCTACTTTATTGTGATAGTGCAAGCCAGCTGTCAGAATGACTCATGAGGACCCTCATCTACTGACAACTAATGGTATGTATGCAGTCTGCACACAATGCCTGATGGACTGAGGCAGCAAATTAAAATGCAGCTGTGAAAGCACAACCAACCTAAGGTTGAACTCAAAGTCAGAAGGGAATGGTTAAGCAACCCGTTTTAATTTATGGCAAATGTGTAAATCTGTGCTATCAGTTAAGTCCAACATATGTGTGTGTGTGTATATATATCTCTCAAAGTATTACTTTTTTTACAAAATAAAATCCGTGCTATGTATCAAGAGATTAAAAAATTCAGATCAGTTAGCATTAGAATGTCTCTATAAAAGTTAACATATAATAGTGTAAAAGTTTATATTCTAATGCAAAAAGAAATCCTTTCCTGTCATAAAATCACTGCTAAATTACATATTTATTTTATGATATAAAACTAGTTCATAACTCCTGCTGTTCCTATAATTCTCTCAACTAACCCTTAAACAAACCAGAAAAAACTTTTAGGACTACCTGAAATACGACATAAGATGTTTCTTCCTTTTTATTTCTTTACACATTACTCAAAATACCGTAGTTACAAATTCTCCGCATTTCACTGCATGTGAGCATGCTTCATTGCAACCTAATGAAATGCTCAAATTTACAGGCACTACTAAGCATTTCAGTCAAGCAGCACAATCTTTAAAAAATAACCTTACAAAAAGTCATGATTTAAAAAAAATGGAGTTGCTTAAAATGAAATTTCAGTTCAAGAACTTAAAATATGTAGCTACATTAAAGAGCAGTCACGAAAAAAGGAAAGAAGAGGTTCATTAGAAATTCATCCCCTGCAATGCCTTTCACTCCTGCAAGGTTGCCTTTTTTCAAGAAGAAAAAAGTCCCCTGGGTAAAAAAAAATCAATACTGGTTAATAAAACATCAGGTGTGCAGACATAACTAGGTATGACGATTCCAATGCACAGGCCTGCCTGAATGCACCAGGTGCCATGCCGATTACTCATCCAGGGCAGACAGCAAGCCTGGTGAAAACAGGATGCATGGACCCTGGCAATGGAAGGGGCCAGAGGTAATTCTGGGGGGAAATTAGTCTGAATATTTAAACCAAATCGGGATGTTTTCTCCAAAGCAAAATAATATTTTAATCAGAAACAGAGTACTCAGATGGTTTTAATTTTTTCTCTAAAGTGTCAATCTGACAATATTTGAATAAAAAACAAAACAAAACACATATTACTAACTAAAAATATTCCATTTCATTCCGAGGCTATCTATAGTAAAAGAATGAGTTGTAAAAGCTCACTGCATCCCAAGTACTAGACAGTATTGATTCTCCTCATAAATACTGTATATAGTTTGTTAGAAAACTAAGGAGGACTGGATCCTTAAAATGCTTTACTACTGGGTCATTCTCCGACATCTCTGTGAAAGCCGTACTTGAACTTCCAATTATACTTTATTTTATGTAAGTTTTAAAGGCTCTATGCACGGTACTTTATCCAAACATTAATTCCTTTCCTTTCCTTTTTTTCTTTTCTTTTCCCAAAATTACTAGTTTAAAACATTTTAATATATAAGGTAGAAAGAAAACATAAAATAATTATTTTGACTTTACAGTTTCAACCTAAAACTATCATATTACTTTAGAATATTTTTTAAAACAATGAATGCAGTATTTTTTTACTACAAGTTACCTTGCTTACAAAAATAAATTTAATTATTTAGATCAGATAAATTATTGCTGCTCTTTTGAAGAAACAGCTTAATGTGCTCCTAACAATTTTTTATTTAACTATCAAAATACTGACAAGTCATACTTACATCTCCTAATGTTTTTGACTACTTAAAGTAAAACAAAAAAAGTAAAATTGGCCACAAATCACAAATACATATCCTTTAAATGTGACTCTCTTTGTAGTTATTAGGAGTCTTGTGCTTTTCTAACTACTGGATTTTTTTTTTTAATCTGAGAGCACTTAAATCCATAATGGGCAAAGAATAAATTTAATTACCACTTTTCATGTTTAATTACAGAAACTTGACTCATTTTATAAACTGTCAGATTAGGCATTCAATCACTCTGAACCACCCCTTAGCATAACTGCTTTTATAAAAGTAATTGAGTGGGCTTCTTGTAGGTAAGCAAGTAGAAGTCATAAGCTGTTCGTTGGACACCACAGAAGAAACAATGAAGTTTCATGTGCGGTCACTGTGTAATATCACCTGTATTTCACATAGCACTTGACAGTATTCACAGCATTAGAGCAGTGAGTGACCTTCCAGTACACATGAGAAAATAAGGAAATTGATATAACACCCCTGAAATAGTCAGTTAAGTGGCAGAGCTAAGAACTAAATACTCTCCCCAGGACTTCATAAACAGAAACATGGACCTCTGATGAAGAGCACATGTTCTAAAAGTCAGCACAGATTACAGTTCTGACAGGTTCGCTGGCCAAGTTGGTTTAAGTTGTTCTTTATTTCATTCATTTAGTGGTTTTTCAACACACAAAAGCACCTATTATATAATACGTATAGACAATAAGTGTGACTTAAAAGAGTGATAGCATAATGAGGAAGATAGACATAAAAATTAATTATAATTTAAAATGGAATATCTCTAAGACATTGTGGTGCCAGTTGTGGTAAACTTTGAACTTTGAAGGAGGAGACAGAAAACAGACAGAGGCAGATGAACAGGCTTTTAGTAAAGACCACAAAGGCAGAGTGGATACAACTTGCTCAAAGGCATGGGGTTACCAAAAAAGCAGAATAAAGTCAAAAAAATTACAAGTAATTTTATATGGCAGAAGCATCCAGTTCGCGCTGAGGGAAGGAGACAGGTGATCGGGCAGGAAAGTTTGGTTAATAGGAGGCATTTCAATACTTACGGCGAGATGAAAGGTAGGAAAGTAAAAAGTCTAGGAAGGAGGATTACCCAATCAAATTGCAATTTCTGGATGATTATTTTAGTAAAAACAACTGTTAGGAATGTATTAAATGGAAGCAAATCTGAAGGAAAACAGATTGGTAGAAACGTAGAATGCCTGAAATAAAAGCGAAGGGCTCAGGATAAGAGTGGAATCAAGCAGGTGAGATGGGGTGGAATCCAGACAGAAGAGATGTTATGAGTAAAAACAGCCAGGCATTGTCAGAGCACCACACTTATGGTAGAAAGTAGTAAGAAGGCCAATTGCACAGAGGTCAAGATCATACAGGGCCTTATGTACATTAAGGAACTTGGACTTTATGTACTAGATTATAAAAATGACACAAGAGTTTTAAAATTTGTATTTTCTTTTTTTTTTAATTTTTTGTTTTTAAGATTTATTTTATTGTTTTTGACAGAGACAGAGAAAGACAGAGACAGAGAGAAGGGGAAGAGCCCAGAGCAGTCTCCATAGTTGCACATTATCAGTTTTTGACATGGTTTCATTCCACACAGGTGGGTTTGGGGCCGCGCAGGACAGAAACTGGGCTGGGAGCCTCCTGCATGGGAGACATGCTCTCTTGAGCCAGGGGCCAAAAGGGTGGTAAGAACCAAATTGGGGTCCTCCTGCATGGGAAGCACACTCCAGTCCAGCATATGAGTCTGCATGGGCCAGGGTCGGGATTCAATCCTTGATCCCCAGATCTGCAGAGAGCCCTTAACCCACTGAGCCATCCTGGCTTCCCCAAAATCTGTATTTTCGACAAATCATTCTGGTAACTGGGTGCCAGAAGGGTTTAAAGTGGAAAATTTATAAAGGAAGATGAGGGTCTAATCTAGGGCAAGGATGGTAAGCAAATCACCAGGACTTAGCGGGGGTGGTGAACCTATGGCACGTGTGCCCAAAGTGGCACGCAGAACAATTATTTCGGCATGTGGAGCTGTGAATACCATTTAAAAAATTATTGTTTATGCTCTTATAGACATAAAAATAATCGATACCTCTATCTCACTCGATTGGCTGGCACGCGAGTCGAGCGAGTATACTCTTATTTCATAAACTTTGGCACTCAATCGCCAAAAGGTTCGCCACCCCTGACTTATGGAATGACTGGGTGGAAGGGGAAGAGTCAGTTTTGGCTTACATGACAAAGGAGGTAGTGCTGCCACCAAACAGTATGAAGAATAAAAAATCGATGCAAAGTTACATGAAAAAGAAGAGTTCATTATGGACATGCTGAGTTTCAGGTAAAACAAAACGAAAGGTGGAGATGCTAAGGAGACACCTGGATAAAAAAGCACACTATTATGGGAAGTGGCAGTGAATAGGTAGTTATAAAGATTTTGAAATTTAAAATCAAGAAAAGTACAAATTTTGAAGAAGTGTGGACAATGGACCAAATCTTGGGAAAACCAACATGTAAGGGAAAGGTGATGGTAAAAGTAAGTGAAAGAACCACAGGGAGTAACAGAAACAACCAAGAAAATAATAACAGAATGGTATAATGAAGACATTTTGAGAAGGTGAGATCCAGTTTTAAAAGCAGGAAAATGTACATAAACTGGTGAAAAACAAAATGTGATATGTTTGCACAATGGAAGACTATTCAACAATAATAAGGAATGAAGTGTCGATATATGTTACATCAAAAGGCATCTTTTAAGTGAAAGAAGCCAGATATGGGGGATGCCAGGATAGCTCAGCAGGCTGAGAGCTTATCTTGCAACCACATGGTCTAGGGATTGAATCCCAGCCCTAGCCCATGCAAACTGCATATGCTGAACTGCAGTGCAACTGGTAACCGCCAGGATGGTGGTAAAAGTTCTTGCCTCCCATGCAGTAGGACCCCTAGTTCAGTTCCTGCCTGTGTGGCACCATATCACCTGTACGGCTCTACATCCACCTGTGTGGAATAAAAATATGTCACAACTAATGATGTACAATAGGAGAGCAGAGGCCCTCCCCTCTTCTCTCTCTCTTTTCTCTTGAAATAATAGAAAAGAAAGAAGCCAAACACAAGAGACCAAAAAGTGTATTATTTTATTTATTTGAAATATCCAAGACAAGTAAGTCTTTACAGATAGAAAGTAGATTAGTGTTTATGTGAGTTAGGTCTGTCCCATGATACAGCATGTATTGTTAGGAGTAAAGGGATACAATAAGATGAGGTGAAGAACAAAAGTGGACAAAAAGGCCCTTGAACAGGAGGAAGAAAACCTCCTGAGGGTAAAGATGGATTCAGATGAGTTGGAAAAGAGGTCAGGGACTGATGCTGATCATGCCCGACAGTTTCAATTTTCTTAATTAAATAGAAATAACATTATCCTCTTAATGGCTGAAAAGGAGTAGTGAGGACTAAAGAAGATGATAAAGAATAAGTAACAACATTTTTTAGGGGCTGAGGGATACAACAAAGGACATGGGTGTAACAAAACTGAAGATGCTGGTAAAGTTAGGACAGTTAACCATTTGATAAGAAAATTTAATTGTAAGAAAATTGTAAGAAAATTTAAGAAATAAGAATGAATTAGAGATCAGGGATCCATAAAGTCACAGAACAGGGTTGGTAGGAAAATGAACATAGAAGTTTGAAGGATAAAAGGGGTCAACAGAGAGTACACTGAAAGATACTCAAGTTCCAGGTACTGACACCATCCAGAGTATGGCCTTAATGGTGGGGAGATGAAACAGAGCAGAAGTGAAACTAAATGAGGTTGACTACTGCAAAGCCAATTTTTAGTGAATGAAGTAAAGTGACAAGAAAGTTGGGAGATGGCAGCAATGGGGGCAGGGGGAGTAGCAGATGGTGGTGCAGCCAAAAGGCAAGCACCTCAGAGGAGAGATAGTAAACATTCTAGTGGCATGTTGAGAAAGTACAGGAATCTGTTTATAAGAGAACAAAACTTGAATTACAAAGGAACTGGGTGGGGGAAAAGAGTAAGAAGAGGCAACACTCCTAGTAACAAACAGGATATAGCCAGAAGACGGATCAGAGTTGGGGAGTATGCCTTTTGTGGAGGAACAAAGGCTTGCTCATGGGGTTCATAAGGAAAAACAGGGCACTGCTTGGAACTGCCTAGCCTCCAATACTCCAATTATGACACACTCTCTTTTGGTTCAAGAAGGGGCTAAGGGTACTGTATAGTACTTAACCTAGACTCAGAAAGCTGGGGGGGCTTTGTTACAGCAAAGACCTAGATGTGGTATATATTAATTCATTCATTCATGTAAGTCAGGGGTGTACAATCTTTTTGCTTCCTTAGGCCACAGTGGAAGAAGACTTGTCTTGGGTCACATATAAAATACACTAATACTAACAATAGCTGATAAGCTAAAAAAATATTGCAAAAATATCTCATGTTTAAAGAAAATTTGAAAATTTGTGTTGGGCCATATTCAGAGCTGTCCTGGACTGCATGCAGCTCATGGGCTGAGGGTTGGACAAGTTTGCTATAAGTATAATAATAATTTGGGGACTTTCTACTGATTCCTAATAACTCCAATGCAATGCCTTCTACTCTGAGCCTCACACTGTTTCTAATCTTAAAACTTTTCTACTCTATTACTTATGATTTGAGAAATTAAATGATTATGTTTCCAAAAGCACTTGCTATAAAACTTTCATATCCACCATCATCTAATTTCTACTTGATACACCCTTGCAGTGTGTTCTGTGTGTATGTACAAATACACATATACACACATACATGCATATTTGGCTGTAGTTTTGATTTTTTGTTGATGAGGAAGAAGAGTGGCAGGAAGACATAATTACTATAAAACCCCCCACTAGAAGCATCAGGACTCCAAAGTATAAACAAACTTACACTAGAAATGACTTACAGAAGAATCCTCTACAAGGGCTACCTTACCTTGTCATGGATTGTCATGCAGCTAGCTGCATCCTTCTGAAGGATTTCGGTTACCCCATTGGAAAGCCTTTCATACTTCAGTTTGGGTTCCTCTTCACTCTCTTCTTCCTGCACAAAAAGGAGAGAAAATTTGAAAGCCATCATGGATTTATCTGAAATTATCAAAGACTCAAAACACATTTCTTAAAAAGGACCCAGAGATGATGGTTCCCTCAGTGATTGTCAATAACCACAACTACAGCTAAAGTTTAAAATCTTCATGTTTCACTTTCCAACTGGGCATATCAACTGCTATACCTGCCCTTGTAGAACAAACTCAAAAGCAGAAAACAGGATTATACATACTCACCGTTAATAATCAACTACAGTGAATTAGATTAAATATAAACTGTCTGGCCCACTATGCAGACATATGCCAATAAAAGGTGAGTGGACAAAATATTTGTCAGTATGACCTCATGTTCATAGAACACTCACAGCAATGGAATAAAGCTGGTCAAAATGATATTCACAAAAATAATTTACTCATGAACATTTGACATTCCTTCAAAAACAATTATATAGTCTTCCCCTTCCAGCTTTTTTTTCAAGTAACTTGAGGCACATCACCCAAAATAACTAGAAAAGCTTAACAAAATATATAGCAACATCAGTATAAGGCATCATCAACTAAAGGGCTGCTCAGGCAACCTGAACTAGAAAGATCAAGACTCCAAGGCGGTAATAAAGAATGAACAAGTAAGCTGACATTTTACAGCCATTCCTCCTGGAGGTATTTACCAATTCTAGGTACAAGACAAGAAACTGAATACAGAAGCTCTATCTGGGAAGATAAGATAGATACTGATGGGATAGAAAAAGTAGCAAACTTTTTGGTACTTGTGGGATAGGGTTTCAAAATTGCAGATGTGAGGGGCTAAGATCCTAGTGAAAGATTGAGGCAAACACTTTTCCCCAAAAGAAAACTGCCAATTTTTAAAGCTATATGAGGTGTGAGGCTAAAAAGCTAAACAAAAAGCCTCAAAAATGCAAACAAACCAGCTGCCTTAATGTGCTAAGAAAATAAGATGAGAAAATAAGAATGAATATTCAGGAGCCATAAGCAAATGAGATCCTGGTAAATACCAGATTTTCAGTTGGAACTCCTGATCCCAAAGAGACACAAAGTAATTGCTTACCAAAACTTCAATCAGGTATGCCATAAGACAGGACCAAATGACTAAAAATCAAGAAGAACAAAAGACCATAATAACAGACCCATGGATGACCTCATTAATAGAAAAAGTTTTAATATAACTATGACTACTATGTTAAACACACACACACACACAAAACAAAGAGAAAATGGATAAAAAGATGAAAATTTTCAACAGGGAACTATAATCTAAAAAATAAAGAATAAAAGATTTAAAAATGTTAGAAATGAAAAATTTAATTGAAATTAAGAACTCAATAAATGGTTTAACTAAAAGATTAGCAAAGTAGCAGACAGGCTTAATGAAAAGGAAAACAGGTCAAAATATATCCGAAGGGAAGCCTAGAGAAAAAAAAAAGGATAAAAACTACAAGGAAAGAATGTGTGCGATATGTGAAACATAGTACAAAGGCCTAATATGCTTTTAATTATAGTCCCAGAAGGACAAGGAAAATGGGAGCGTGGCAGGAACATTTAAAGAGGTAACAATTGAGAATTTATTAAACATAAAACATCCACCAACAAATTCAAGAAGCTGTGCAACTCCGTGCAAAATAAATATAATAAAAATCACACCTAGGCACATCATAGTAAAAAGAAAATTAAGTAAAAGAAAAACAACTTGTACAGTAATAAATGTTGGACATACTAAAGATTGTAAGACTGACAGGACACATCAGGCAGACTGCAAACTCAAATGCCTACAAAAGTTTTTACCTGTGGAACAAATAATTGCATTATCACATGGAAAAAAAAAAAGGCTAATCTGTGCTTAAGTGGAAAGGATAAGACATATCAAACATCATGTCATAGACTCAATATCAGGTATCTCATTTCACTCTAACTGTAGAAAAAAACACTAGGGAGAGTTATGGGTGAGTATATTTATTCCATTTTACAAATTTTCAGTAAGCACTGATGATCAGAAATTTTAAGTAATTTCATCAAAACACATACACACAAAATTCAAATTATTAGTTTTGCATGCTCTCAAGTTAATGCCTTGAATAACACAGTACCCAATCCCCTATGAAAATGATGCTACAAATCACAAGAAGCCTCCATAATTTTTACGCCTATAAATATGAACTATGTCATATTTGTAGGCATAACAAAAAATGTTTTGAAATGTGTTTATTTAGCAGTTACATTAGTTATCTATTGCTGCATAACATATTAAACCAAAATTTACTGACTTAAAACAACAATAAACATGTATGATCTTACATGATTTCTGTGGGTAAACAATACAGAAATGACTTATCAGGGTGATTCAGTCTCAAGGTTTCTCATGGTACTGTAGGCAACACATCAGCTGAGGCTGCAACAATCTGAAAACTCTACTGGAATTAGAGTATCTGCTTCCATAATAGCTTGCTCAAATGGTTGGCAAGCTGGTGCTAGCCACTGGCAGGCGGCTTCAGTTCCTCGCCTCACGGACCTCTCCATAGGGCCACTAGAATGTCCTCAGGACATGACTGGTGATTTCTTCCTCTGAATTCAAGAGAAATCAAACTGGAAGCCCTAATGTTATACATGTCCTAGCCCCAGAAGTTGAACACTGACACTTCTGCTATATTCTACTACTGGGGTCCCCAACCCCCAGGCCACAGACCACTACCGGTTGGTGGCCTGTTAGGAACTGGGCTGCACAGCATGAAGTGACTAGTAGGAGAGCAGGCGAAGCTTCATCTGTATTTACAGCACTCCCTATCGCTCAAATTACCACCTGAGCTCCACCTCCTGTCAGCTCAGCTACGGCATTAGATTCTCACAGGAGAGTGAACCCGACTGTGAACTGTGCATGTGACGAACCTAGGTTGTGAACTCCTTATGAGAATCTAGTGCCTGATGATCTGATCTGAGGTGGAGCTGAGGTGGTAATGCTAGAACTGGAGAGCAGCTCTGTCAATACAGATTAACATTAGTTGAGAGGTTTGACTGCAGACACCATAATAAAACAATCGCTTACAAACTCTTATTAAAACCTCATCAGTGAGTGGCAAGTGACAAGCTGTATCTGGTGGCAGGCTTTAAGTAAGAAACTGGCACTTATTTTAGCCCATTATTTTATTAACCACTTCCATCCACGCCTCTCTCCCATACTGCACACCTGTCTCAGTCAGTTTTGGTAAGCCCATAGGTAACCCTAGCCAAAATGAGTAAAAAACAAATATCACTGGAGAGCTTCTTTGAAAAGGGAGAAGACCCAATGATGAGACAGCACAAGGCTCTAAGAATGCCAACAAAAAGAAACATTTAAAAGAAAACTGTATCAAGAGTCCTACTTAAATTTCAGGTTCATTGCAACAAGTGATTCACATTCTCCATGGCTATCCAATGAAGCCATGAAACCTTCAAAACTGCTTCGCCACATGGAGACCAAGCACCCTGCTTTAAAAGACAAGCCTTTGGAGTTTTTCAAAAGAAAAAAAGGAGTATGAAGAACAGAAGCAATTATTGAAGGCTACCACTTCATCAAATGTGTCTGCATTGAAAATATCATTCTTAGTGGCTAACCAAATTGCTAAAGGTTCAAAGCCCTTGATTATCAGTGAAGAGTTGATCCTGCCTGCTGCTAAGGACACTTGTCATGAGGTTTTAGGAGAGGCTGATGTTCAAAAGGTGGCATGTGTTCCTCTTTTGGATAGCACCATAACTAGATAAATAGAGAAATGGTGGCTAGCTGAATATTGTTATCTGAATTTAACAACGTTTTGCAAGATGTGATTAAAATTATCAACCACATTAATGTGGTGTATCTACCACATTAAAGTACATGTCCTTAACTCAAATCTGTTTATGCAGCTCTGTGAAGAGATAGATGCAGAACACAGACATCTTCTCTATTATATACAGAAGTGAGATGGCTAAAGGCAGCTCATTGGCCTGAGTTTTTGAGTTACAAGAGCTGCTCCGGGGAAGCCGGGATGGCTCAGTGGGTTAAGCGCTCACTTTGCAGCGCCGGGGACCCAGGATCGAGTCCCGGCCCGTGCGGACCCATATGCTGAACTGGGGAGTTACCCCAGTTCAGTTCTCTCTCTGTCCCTGTATAGCTCTCTCTCTCTCTGTCAAAACCAATAAAAAATAAATAAATAAAACTAATAAAAAAAAAAAGAGCTGCTCCAGAGATTTCTTTTAGAAAAACAATCACCAATGAAAGCATATTTCAATGACACAGAATGGGTCAAAAAACCTGCTTAGTTGTTTGACATATTCAACCTGTTCAAGCAACTCAACTTGTCACTTCAGGGGAGAATGACAACTGTGTTCAAGTCAGTAGATAGAGTGGCTGCATTCAAAGCCAAACCAGAATTATGGGGGCAAGGAATAAACAATGGGATTTTTGACATGTTTCAAACATTAGCAGAGATTTTCAAAGAGACTGAGCCAAAGCCTTCTTTCTCCCTGCTGCTGCATGATCAGCTGTGTCAGCTTTAAATAGTCTGAGCATTACTTCCAAACCACAAAATATTCCCAAAATGGAAAGAAACAGATCTGCAACCCATTCGTGAATGAGCTGGGTGAATCAACTTTGTTCGTGCTACAAGATCACAAATGATGGTGGTGGGACTCTTGCTTAAAAATATGTTTGAGACAACTTCAAATCTGTAAATGGGGGAAGCAGGGATGGGTCAGAGGGTTAAGCACTTGATCTGCAGCCATAGAGACCAAGGATCGAATCTGGGCCCCAGCTCTTGCGGGAGGCCCCCAGTTTAGTTCTCGCCTACCAGCTCGGCCCCGGGCTTGAGGGAACGTTCCTCCCATGCGGGAGGCCCCCAGCCCAGGTCCTGCTCCTGCCCTGTGTGGCCCCTGCCCACCTGTGTGGAAAGAAACCATGTTGAAAACTGATGATATACAACTATGGAGACTGCTCTGGGCCCTCCCTCCTTCTCTGTCTCACTCTGTCTCTGCCTCTGTCAAAAACAGTAAAGTAAAATAAAAATCTGTAAATGTTCTGGATTAACGTCAAGATAGAATATCCTGAGACTGCCACAAAAGCACTAAAAAGCCTGCTTCCACTTTCAACAGCCTAACTTTCTGAAGCAGGGTTTTCTGCAGTGACAGCAACCAATACAAGATTACAGAGTAGACTGGACATAAGCAACACACTTCGGGTGTCACTGTCTCCCATCACCCCCAGATGGGACTATCTAGTTGCAGGAAAACAAGCTCAGGGGTCCCACTGATTCTGGATTATGGTGAGTTCTACAATTATTTCATTATATATTACAATGTAATAATAATAAAGTGCACAATAAAAGTAATGTGCTTGAGTCATCCCAAAACCATCCTTCCCACCCCAACTCCAGTGTTGGTCCATTGAAAAACTGTCTTCCACAAAACTAATCTCTCATGCTAAAAAGGTTGGGGACTGCTGTTTTATTGATTATATAGGTCAGCCACGAATCAGTGTGGCAAAGGATACAAGGGGCCATCATGAAGGCAAGCTAAAAGAACAATTAAATTTTAAAAGCAATAAACCTTGTTTAAAAAAATCAGTATTCCATGCATATCATGAGCTGTCAAAATTTTTCCAAGTATATATAAGCTATTAGTTGTTTATTTAGTAACAGAGTATTAAAATCAAAGGCAATGTACCTACTATTAAGTTTCTAGGAATACCTTTAAGAATTAACAACACAAATGGAATTATAATAAACACAGTTAACTAAAAGACCTATACTTCCTTAAAAAGGTAACTAATGATATCAACCCAACTCAAGGAGCTGTTACATGACAAAAGTGACCTGTTAACATAAAATATGAAATAGCTAATTAACCAAGTCTAAAGAACCTAGAAAGAGGAAAATCACAACAACCAACAAAACACTGCTATTTGTGTACCTATAAGCAAAAAAACAAAAATCATTACAAAGTTAACATTAAATGTGGCAAAGATAATGTGCACATTCTGAACTAAATGTGTTAAATATAAATTGAATCCTGAATGGTAGTCTTTATAAGAAGATGCCACATGTTGCTCAAGTTTGGACATCAAATGTGCATCCAATGTGAAAAGATAATTCTAACCTCTTGACTATTTTGCATAAAAGCACTCATCCACAGACCATTAGATAAAGTTAACTGTAAATAAGATTTGCCAGTCTTATTTATAAGTGAAAACGAAATAATTCCTCTCACATAAATACACAAAAATAAATACTTTCACAACACAGTTCACTGAAGCATTCGTGCCAGGCTTCAAAAGCCATAGAATAAAATGAAAACTCCAATATTAGGCACTTGATGTAGTGCTTCATGCTTTTCTGACAGGTATCTTTTATGTTAAGTTAAAAGCAAGCAAACAGTGAATTTTTAAGGTATTTTTCTACTTGCCATAAACAAAGAAAATGGAAAGTGAGTCAAAAGTACAATTCATGCGGGTTGTTCTAGTGCTACAGACTATATATCACATTTTAAATATAAAACATGTTTTAATTAAGATTTAATATAGAGCTTACTTTAAAAATAATTTAAACAGAAACAAAGGATTCTGTATGGTTTAGTTCCATGAAAAACTACCCAGTGTTAATAAAAAGCCAATCAATAATTTTTGTTAAATTTTAATAATCTTGCAAACCTACAAATAAAACCATCAAGTCTCAGTTGAGATGACAGTTAACTGTTTCTATGACAACCTGGTGGAATAGTACAAGTCCTGACTTGAAGCTAAGTGAAAATATGAATTTACCCATACAAGAAAAATTTGCAGCTTTCCTTTAAACAGAATCAATTCTGCAACTAACATGGATTTTCACTAAGTGCATAGCACTTTTAATTCAAGGCAAGTCCTTTAATCCAATGTATAGGTTTTAGAATACTATCTAAAAATAAATTTCTTATCACTGTTATTCTTTTGAGTTTTGAACTTAAAAGTGAAAAACTACTTTTGAGGATAACAAATTAAGGCAATTAAAAACTATTACAGTAGACTCCATTAACTGGAACTCAAGTAAATGGCACTCTCAAGCAACTGGCAAAAATATAAAATAGAAAAAATAATACTTTGAGTAAAAATTAAAATAAATTCTCAGCACATTATGCAGCTGCACATCATGTAAAACTTGACTTTGCATGCGAGGCATAGGGTCTCAAAGCAAGCAGATATTTGTTCATATTTCAAGAAAGCTGAACACAGTTTTAGTAAACACTAAAGCACCATCATCTACTGATGTAGATCCAAAACAATCCATACCTACTTCTACTGATCCTATCCTAGAGCTACATCACCAGATCCTGATGCTCCTGATGCAATGTCTACCCAGCAAACTCTCTACCCACATAAAAGTTTTAAGTATGTATGTGTTTTTTTCTAATTTACTTGAAGTTAAAAAAATTATGTTGGGGAAGCCAGGATGGCTCAGTGGGTTAGGCGCTCACTTTGCAGGCTGGGGACCGAGGATCGAATCCCGGCCCCGGCCCGTGTGGAACCCTATGCTGAACTGGGAGCTCCCCCAGTTCAGTTCTCTCTCTGTCTCTGTATTTCTCTCTCTCTCTGTCAAAAATAAATAAAAATATATTAAAAAAAAAACAAATTAAAAAATTGGTTTGCGAAGTTCATTAAGTTGAAGTTTACTGACTGCCATTTAACTAAAATTGTACACTGCACTGACAAAGCTGTTTTTATAAAAGCAGTGTTACATTAGGTTTATTTGTCTTAATTTGCTTTTAATTACTATATTTCAATATTAATATCAAGGCAACACAGAGTGTACGGTATGTATGGTATGGTATGGTGTGGTGCAGTACAGAATGGTACTGTGTATTGTGGTATGGGGCCTATTTTAATAGTAACACTCAAGCAATCAGAAACTACATTTATGCAATCCCCTGGGTGCTGGTTAACTGAGAGGCTACTATATTTTGATACTAATACATAGAGGAAATCTGAGTGGAGTCATATTACCTAACTCAGATTTGTATACCAATAAGAAGTATGCACTGATCAACTGATAATTTAAAATATGTGTAAGAAATATTTTAGTGTTCATAACCAACTTTTCATGCTGTTTTAACTTTATCCGTATCTTTCAAACATCAGTATATTTTATATACCACTGTCTCTGTCCAAATGAAGATTTGGATTTCACTTTTAAAAAATGTGTGTCATATGAATTTTGGAGCTTAACAGAAAGATCATTACATTTTCTATTTTTACTATTAATACAGAACTTAAAATTTTCTTTCCAGATACCATTTTTTAAAATCCAAATTTTATTTCACAAAATAAAATACTAGATAGATTGAATAGTAGAGGTGAGATATAATGTCCAAGTTAAGCTAGCAGAGAATACCAACTGGTGAGCACTCCTAGACAATTCAGTCTCTCTTTATGGAGATGGCCTTTATCTCATCCAGCTTCACCTGAGAAAGACCTCAGCTGAACCGCTAGGGACTTTAATAAGGTTTAGTTGATGTCATTCCATCAACTATATCTGACTAGGAACAAATCCTTTCAATAAATACCCAATGTTTTAAAATTAGATATAACAGGGAACAATAACACCCTCAAAAATAAATCTTACCTAAAAAAATGCAGCTTAAACTTCCACAGTGTAAAATCAAGTGTTAATAAAAACAAATTAATAATCAATCATGGTTATGAAGGTATAAAATAAAGTACTTCCTCCTCTGAACTTTCTCTCTAGAATTCTAATTACCTTAAGAAAATGGAAATATTCAAAATTGGTAGTCTACCTTATAAGTCTAAGATATAAAAAAGGTATCACAATCTAGTATCAGAACATTTGAATTTTAGAAAATTTGCATTTCAAAAAAATTATCCTGAGAGGAGGGGAAGGGTAGGAGGAGGAAAGGGGAGCTAAATGTACAGTGATGGAAAGAAAGCTGACTCTGGGTAGTGAACACATATTGTAACACATGGACAAAAAAACTGTAGAATTGTACACCTGGAACCTATGTAATTTTTACTAACTAATGTTATCCTAATAAATCTAACAATAAAAAATTATCTCTACAAATAATTCACTTAATAAAAAGGCCATGATGTACTAAAATATTTCTTTTTGATCACTATTTATTAGAGAACATAGAAGGAAAACAGAAAAATAAAATAAAGCACGGTGGCAAATACAAATAAGACATTTTTTCAAAAGTACATTTGAGATTCAACAGTAAGCCAATCAAAACACATAATCTGAATCTCAAAAACAAATTTTTAAGGACCAGATCTATTCATTACAACACAGTAGTATGAATAAAGGCAATGTAAATAGTGCAAAACTACATTTAATTGTACAAATAATAAACAAACATTTATTTGAAACTACGATGGTAATAAATGTAAGTGGACAATATAGAACATATCCAAACATGTTATTTCAATCTTGAACTTTTCCAAATAGGGCAGAAGAAATCTATGATGAGAAAAAAATGTACAAAAAGATGTTAAATGTAAGATTAAAAATTAACCAAGGATTAATGATGACTTTAATTAGCTTTGTATTGCTCCCCCCCACCACCCCCAAAACAAATGCCATTTCCTCAAAAGGGCAAGTTTGACTATTAATTATTGTAGGGAATAGTTCTATTACAGAAAGATGATTTTATTTATACAAAAAAGATGACTTATTTCGCAAGAAAGATGGCTTTATATCTTTCTAAAATGTCAAAACATATCAAGAAAAGTACACAAACAAGACCAGAGAGTAACATCTGGTGTCCATTAATAACACAAAAGGTATTATAGCTGCATCAATGACCAAACTTTTTAAGAAAGTGACATAGAGATAATGGAATTCATCTACAATAGAATAACTGTGGTCAAAGCCCCCTCAATGCCTTTCCATGAGCCTGGTGACAGATAAACCATTACATTCTTAAATGAATGCAAATAATGTTTAATTTTTGACTTTCAAGCAATATTGCTATTACTTAAAACATATAATGTAAAAAAGTAGCAGAAAACGAGTTGAAAAATATAATCTACATACGTAATGAGTCTACTTTTTCATATAGATAGGAAATTCATAATGAGCCTATTCATATCCATATATTATTTTTAAAAGCATAAAATACCTATGGTTAAATAAGTGATCTTCAACCAGAGGTGATTTTGTATCCCCAGGACATTATTTGTTATTGTCTGGAGACATTTTTGTTGTCACAAATGAGTCAGGGGAGAAGGTGCTAATAGCTTCTACTGGGTAGGACAGGAATGATGCTAAACATCTTACAATGTACAGGACAAACTCCCAGAACAAAACATTATCTGATTCAGAAACCCTGGATTAAATTTCATAAGACTAAATATTGCACAGACATTAAAATAGGTTTTCAGGGAAGCCGGGCTGGCTCAGTGGGTTAAGTGCTCACTTTGAAGCCCCGGGGACCGAGGATAGAATCCCAGCCCCGGACCGTGTGGACCCATATGCTGTACTGGGGAGTGCCCCCAGTTCAGTTCTCACCAGGGTGAAGACCCCAGCCCAGTTCCTGCCCTGTGCAGTCCCACTCTCACCTGTGGAATGAAACTATGTGGAAAAACCAATGATGTGCAACTATGGAGACTGTTCTGGGCCCTCCCCCTTCTCTCTGTCTCTGTATCTCTCTCTCTGTCAAAAACAATAAAAATAAATCTTAAAAAAAAAAAATAGGTTTTCAAAGACTAATGAAAAATGCTTTAACCTCCCTGGCGGTATGATTATGTCAGGAATTTTGTACCAAAAGCGGTACCTTTTTTTTGCATGGAAATTTGGTGTTATGTATTGTAGGCCTGCAATTCTTAGTAATTACTTACTTAAACCTGAGCAAAGAAGACTCTAGTAGACAACCCGGATGTGATAAAGTATGAAACACAAAATCATGAATTATAATCTAATAAATAATATAATTTTATTCAATAATGTAATAAAAAATAATGAAATTTGTCAAAGACAATTCAGTAAACATCCTGAGTGTGATAAATTTTGAAACATGGCACTGCACACAGTCAGACGTCACAGTCAGGGCAATAGAATCTGGTTTCTTTTTGAACTTTCTTTCCATTGCCATCTCTCCTTGAGCAGCACACCACGCACATCCTGGTAAGTGCCGCCTTTTTTGTGGTTGGCGGGATGTAGTCCATGAAATGGCGACCAGTCAGGCGTTCTGGATTGACAACGTCAACAGCACGACGTCCAGATCTGTTCATGGCTACTGATGGCGTTTGGTAGTTGATAAAAATCTGCTCAGCCACCTTCCAGATAAACTCAGAATGAACAAGAGGCTTGTCACTCTTTGCTCTGTGAAGGATGCACGAGTTCCAAAGGCATTGTTCAAGAAGATGCCTGAATATCTTCTTATATTTTTTTTGTTGTTTGCGCATAGCCGGATAAAATGTCATTGCCTGATCGGCTCTGTCCACACCTCCCATGGTGTTATTATAGTCTATCACGACTTGCGGCTTCAGCACATCTTTCCCACCTCTTCTGTGGACCATGCCAGTGGACAAATTATGCACAGTGCTCATAAGACACACATCCTTCTTGTCTCGCCATCACACTGCCATCATCTTACCCTTTGCCAGGCAACCAATTTCTCCAGTTTTGAGTTGTTTCTTGGCAAACGTAGATGGCATGCCACATCGATTAGGCTTGACTGTACCATAAGCATCAGTCTTGTTTTTTATCAAAACCTCATACAGTTCCGGAGACGTGTAAAAGTTGTCCATGGTCACACGATATTCCTGGTTCAGCAACGACTCCAGCAGTGTAAGGACAGATGATGTGGCCATCCCATAGTCGCTGTACCTGGGGTTGAACTGCGTGCCTTTAACAGTGTAAATGACCGAATTCCAGATGCACCCGGTGGATGACTCGCAGAGCACGTAGGATTTGATGCCAAACTGTGCTCTTTTGGACGCTATGTACTGGATCCAGCTTAGGCGACCCTTGTAGGCCATCAAGCTTTCATCCACACTGACGTCCTGGATCATGGGGAGAAAATAGGTGAAGTCCGCTGTATGCTCTGAAGTTTACCCCAAGCGTGACTTGGGGTTACCACTCCTGGACATGAAAATTAACCCCAAGTCATGCTCGGGAACACCGCCAAGGAGGTTAAAAACATCTTTATTAGGTGAAAAACTGGGTCACAAAACTTGCTTTGCATGATCCAAATTTTAATGAAGAAATTTATATCCATATTCGGGGAAAATCAAAAGAATAAGCACAAAAGTAGTAACCTTCCTAGGCTTCAGTTTCTTCATCTATCGAATGGAAATGATAATAGCACCAATATCACAGGGTTGCTGTGACCATCACAGAAAATAGCAAATAAAAATCACTATTGTGAGTTACTGCCAATATACTCTACATTTCCTAAAATAAATATTATAGAAATAAGTATATTACAAAAATAAATAATAAAGCCATTGTTCAACATCCTCCCCAAAACTCTGTATTATTGAACTAAGATTCTTTTTTTTTTTAAAGTAACAACCCTGCTTATTTATTTATTTATTTTTGTTTTTGACAGAGAGAGAGATACAGAGACAGAGAGAAAGAACTGAACTGTGGGCACTCCCCAATTCAGCACATGGGTCTGCATGGGCTGGGGCCGGGATTCTATCCTGGGTCCCCAGCGCTGCAAAGTGAGTGCTCAACCCATTGAGCCATCCCGGCTTCCCCTGAACTAAGATTCTTATCTATCAAAGCTGCTTTCCTTTCGGTAACACTGACTAGAAAAGTGAAAAAAAGTTGAGCCTCTAATAAATGAAGAGCTCTACTTAAGATTCAGAAGATATGCAGTCTTCATAAAACTTGGCTCTTCTTTGCCCTGTAGTATCAGAATTTCATGTTCAATTCAAGGATGAAAAAATAAGGTGTAGGGTCCCATGCCCTAAGCCTAATACCATAAACAGGATCAACTACCACCATTTTATTTTACATTGGGAAAGCGATAAGAAAATATAAAGGAGGGCCAAAAAAAAAAAGAGAAAAGTAAATAAGCTTTTCATTTCCTTCCAGCCATATGAAATAACCTTACTAATCTTCAAGATATGCCATTCAGGTGGACAATTTCCACCACTAAAGCCAACATAACCCTCTTTTCCTTCCTTCCCTATACCCCTTGGTGATCACAAGATCCTTAGAAGCAGGGTTTATACCTTTTCATTGTTCTGAACTTCACCTAACAAAACTGTGGGTACCTAATAAAGACCAATGGAAACAAAAGTACGCAGTAATAGCAGGCTGAGTTTAGTAATAAGTTTTTCTAAAGCATTCCTATTGAGATTTTCACATAGAAAAATCCAAATTGTACAGTATCAATCAAAATGAACCTCAGAGATCATCTAAACTATGTTATTTACAGACAAAAAGAAGGGGAAAGGGTAAGAGGTAAGAAGGTAGAGATATCAAATAGAGGGAAGGGGTGGCTATTCTAAAACAGTACAAACTAGAATTGTAGATAAATATATAGAAATGAAGCTCTATCATCTTCTAAAAGTAATAGCAAAGAGGTCATGCAAACTCAGTTTTCATAAAAATTTTACATTTATTGATAATTTATGCATTTGTTCTTATATGGAAAATGAAAATGCTACAGTTCTTGAGGTTATTTTACGTTTCAGAGGGGAGTAATGCCTTTCAAGTATCTCTGAATTGCACATTCCAGAATCCAGATGCAAAAAATCACCTTGAGGGGAAGCTGGGTTGGCTCAGTGGGTTAGGCGCTCACTTTGCAGCCCTGGGGCCTGAGGATCGAATCCCGGTCCTGGCCCGTGCGGACCCATATGCTGAACTGGGGAGTGCCCCCAGTTCAGTTCTCACCAGGGCGAGACTCCGGCCCATTTCCTGCACTGTGCAGCCCCGCCCACCTGTGGAATGAAACTATGTGGAAAAACCAATGATGTGCAACTATGGAGACTGTTCTGGGCCCTCCCCCTTCTCTCTGTCTCTGACTCTGTATCTCTCTCTCTCTCTGTCAAAAACAATAAATAAATCTAAAAAAAAAAAAAAAAAAAATCACCTTGCTATTCACCCCCATCAAAGACTCTGACAGCTTCTCAAAATTTTCCATGAAGAAACAGATAAAGATAAAAAACTACAATAGCAATAACAATCAAGACAAATTATTACCAAAATCGAGGAGAAGCTAATACTTACATTTAATATAAATTAGAATTCATGACACAACTTGATTTGTTTGTTGAAAACACAGACCACCTGAACAAAAGGTAAACACTCTTACTCTCCCACCAACACTGTGTCCATGACCCTGAGCCTGCCCCTCTTGATAGAGCAGACACCCATCCCATCCCTTAGGGATGGTTCTCCAGAAGGAGGTGACTGTCTGCAGTCTCTGTCCATTGTTTCTCCACACCTACACTTGCAGCCCTAGCCACCAGTGGTCTATATATTTCTTCTATCAGCAAAGACAACAACCCCTAACAGCTGGGCAGTGCATTATCGATGGTCTGGGAGTGCCAGCCATAAGCTCTGCAGGACCAACAGTACACTGATATCAGGAAGGTGGCCACTAGAGCAAACCAAACAACACTAATAAAAGTAAAAACGTCATTAATAAATCAGAAAACTGAGTAACTGATAAGCCCAAGGATTAATACTTTTGAAAGACAAACAGAATAAGATACCCATAGAATAAATTCCAAAAAGTCATCAATGTACTACAACCTATCTCTTGTAGAAAGGCCTAGGCTGTTTTAACAGCAAGTTCTATTACCCACTCCCAAAGAATAGAAAATTCCTAAGTTACTTAAACTGACCACAATAGAGAAATACTAAAACCTTCTCAATTCATTTAGAAACCCTGATATCAAAACTCCCAAAAAGTGCACCACGGGGGGGGGGGGGGGGGGAATCCATTATAGTTCAGTCATCTCATGTAAGAATTTAAATGTAAAAGTTCCAAATAGAATATAGTCAATCAAACCCAGTCTGCAGAGAAAGGAAATGACTTAAAAGTCCTGATAGGTTACAATCAGACCCTAACTGTCAAGTTTAATTATCACTTACCGGTAAACAACATTCTTGAACAATAATCAGAAAAAAGACATACAATTTATAAATACAGCTTCAGACAATATCAGCAGTTTTATTACAAGTATTCTCTGTATGTTTTCAAAATGCTGAACGTATTTTACTCCCCAAATTGTGAGAAATAAAGCCTAATTTAAAGGACTAAGGGAACAAAGTCATCCTATCACATTATCTGTTATATTAGTTTCCCATCACTGCTGTAACAAATTACCACAGACTCAGAGGCTTAAAACAATACTAATTTGCTGTCTTACAGGCCAATACAGATCTCACCAGGCAGAAATCAGGATGCATTCCTGATTTCACCTGCATTCCACCGGATCCATTTCCTTGTCTATTCTAGCTTTTAGAAGTCACTAGATTTCTTGGCCATGGGGACTCTCCTCCTTTCTCTACCTTCAAAGCCAGCAAGGGTGAGTCCAGACCTGTCTACCTCCCTCCTCTACTTATAAGGACCCTTGTGACTATACTGGCCCAACTTGAATAATCCCGGATGACCTCCCAATCTTAAAGTCAACTGACAAGTAACTTTAAATCCATCTGCAACCTTATTTCCCTTGCCAAGTAACATAACATATTCATAGGTTCCAGGGGGCAGGTAGTAAACATCTTTGGGAGACCACTGTTCTGCCTACCTCTATTCTGCATATTATTAAGAATAATACAAGGATCAGAGAGGATAAAAATAATGGTGGACTATGGAGCTGGATGCCCCAAGCCAAACCCAAAGCTAAAAGGCAGTTTGCACTTGCTTATCTCTAAATTAAATCACAATCCTTTTGGGGAATAAAACAGTTCTCAGCTTGAGTCAGGTCAGGGGTAGTGGTCCTTGGTACCTATTTTTGATAAAGGGACCTCTCAAAATCCTGGTTTCATCTTCAAAATAAGGAGATAATGCCAGTTCTGTATAGTTATGGTAAGGATTAATGAAATCAATTCATTTATTCACTCACAAGCACCTCTGCTAGTGAGATCCAACTGACATGGTCCCCTGCCCTCCCTAAGGTACCTGGCATAGAACTGGACAAAAATAACAAAACAGCAGCATGCTTAATGAATACCTTCTAATGAGCAGTACAGAACTAAATATACATTATCTCCTTTAAGTTACTCCTTATGTGTCCCTTAGGTGTGTTCTAGATATCACCATTTGATAACACACAGTACAAGAATTTCTGATAGCTTCAAAGACATTTTGCCCATTCTCTCTCAAGCCCACTGCAGTCAGGCCCCACAAGTCACAACTGTTCTTATAAGGACCACCAATGGCCTCATCTTTGCAGATCCAAGAGTGAATCCCTCATCTGATTCCTCACTTAACAGCATTTGACACAGGTGAACATGCTCCTCTTCCTCAGACACTTTCTGCGCTGTTTCTTGGCTACCACTCTCATTTGGTTCTCTCCCCACCTCACCGGCTACTCATTCTCAATCTCCTTTGATGATTTCCCATCATCTCCCAGATTTCTAAAAGCTACAATACCCTCAAAGTCCAGGCATCAGGCATCTTACCTGACTTCAAACCCTAAGTGCTCTCATCTAGTAGTTTCATGGTTCTAAAAAGCATCTACATGGGGGTGGGTGGGTGGAGGTGGGGAATCAAACATATGGTGATGGACAGTGAGCTGATTTTGGGTGGTGAGCACATAATGTGATGTATAGATAATGTAATGTAGAATTGTACACCTAGAAACAATGAAATTGGTATCAATTAATGTCACCCCAATAAATTTAACAACAAAAAACATCTGTTCTAAATGCTGACTCACCAACTCTTCTCTCCAGCCAGACCTACACTAGCCTTCTTTATACAACTACCTACTTGGCATTTCCACTTGGATGTTTAATTGACATCTCCAAGTGAAAGCACCCACACTGAAACTTCTGACCCACACCTCCCTCCATCATCACAACCTCACCCTGAGCACCAAAACCAGCCCTAGTCAGTCCTGTCCTATTTCATTTACAACTCTACCCTTTCTAGTTGCTCAGCCTTGGTTCCTGTCTTTCACTTACATCTCCCACATCCTAGGCAGGAAATATATTGGTTCCATTTCAAAAATACCCTAAATCTTTCACCACCTCTAGCTAGAGTTCAGCCAAAGCCTCCTAAATGATCTTGATACTTCCTACTTGCCATTTACCCCCTGAATTTTTTCAAACAGCATTCAGAGTGATCTTATTAAAACAATGATCTTTCAATGACTTCCCATCTTATTCACAGTAAGACCAAGGTCCATAAATTGACTTATAGGCTCTACGTTCTTGGCTACTCATTATTTCATTTCCTATCAGTTGCTCCAGCTCCACTCATACCCTCAGATGTCTAGCATGACCCCACTTGACTGTACTTGACAGTACTGCATTTGTTCTTGCTTTTACCTGTAAGACCTTTCCCCCATTTCTTTACCCAAATGTCACATTAGAGAAGCCTGACCTGACCAACAAGAACAAAACAGTAATTCCTCAGCCTACTCCACAGTCTGCTTACCCAAAGTTATTTTATTGATCCACGTGTCGTACTACATATGTTTTTGCTTACTGTCTCTCTCCTTCATTAAATACTGGTGTATCCAGCATCCATGAGATAAAGGTAGTCAATAAATATTTGCTGAATGAATACAATCTACATTGGACTGCCTAAAATAAATTTTCTCCTGAGTAATGAAATTGTAAATTCTGCTCAAAGATATACACCATAATTACATTCATATCTTTAATCTCTAACAAATGGCAAGAGAAATACAGGTTCACAAAGTTGTATTTGCATCAAAAAAGTTTCTACTAAGTTTCCAAACATAATTTTTATAATATATGCTTCAAAAGGATGTTAAACCATGCCTGAGTGATGCAATAATCATCAAAACCTGTTAATATTAATAGCTCATTAAATGAAAGAGCAAATTTTTAATCTAAAAGCTACTTGGAAGAATACAATATTATACCCCATGTTCCACTTTTCTCAGCAATCAATCTCTTAAGAAGGTATATTATCATTTTGGTTGCAGTTGCTATCAATTTATTTATTAAAATTAATACATGTAAAGAATCAATTTAAGTTTCAATAAATAATTCACAATGTTCTATCAACCAGGTAAGATAAATAAGTTATTATTATGTGATGTATTTTAGATTTACAAAAGCTATCTTCCGACTTCTCACAATGACTGGTTTTCATTTTAACAACACAAAAATGAATACTGCTTGTAGCTGATGTATTGAGAATTGTATTTTATTTTAATATGTCTCATTCAACATAAACTGCATGTAGGTTTATTTTAAATAGATTCAACTATTTATCATTCCACTTGGTTTGCTAAAATTAGTATTTCTAACATATTCATGGCTTCCTAATTATGACATTTTCAAGAACCAAGCCAGACCTGAATAGATACCTATTTAGGAGGCATGGTTATTAATAACAGTAACAAATGGTATAAAGACAGAGGTGACACTAATTAACTGTTATTACATGCCACGGCACAGGTAATGTAATTTACATGCAATCTTTGTAAACAAAGATTACAGAATAAGCCTTACTTTATTTAGCTGTTTTCACAAATAACAAAAGGTCCCTGGAACACATACCTGGTATGAAGCAAACCTAAATACATATCAATTTCCTTTAGGCACTCTTCCCTTTCATTGCCACCCCTCTTTAGCCTGCTGATTTTTCCCTTGTCATTCTTCTCTTTGCTGTGCAAGTTTAATCTTGAAATGTTAGGCTAATAATTTGATGATTCTACTGCAAAGTTCTTCATGCAACACACTAAACTTATAAGTAAAGGTGGAATACACTTCCAAATACCGGTATATAACATAGTAAGAACCTATCAATGTAAGCAGAGTTTAAAAAAATACATATCTCTATGAAGTAGAGTGGCTTAGATTTCCAGCTATATAACCAAAGTACACCATAGTACAATGGTTCATAAATAGGAAACACTCTACTGAAAAATGATGGCATTTCTATATTGTTGATGCCTTAATTTCCCCTCCCTGCACCACTGAATTGATTCAGAAATAAATCTATGCTGTATTAAGCCACTATAATTTTGGAACTGTTTCTTACTGCAGCATAGCCAGCGTCTACAGCCTCATATTCTACCTGATAAGACTGTGGTTCACATTAAATGAGGTAATCTATGTAAAGCACTCAGCACATAAGTGGACCTGAAAAACTGAAGTAACTGATGATCCTTTATGATTTAAATATTGTTTTACATTAAAATGTGTAAGAACAAATCAGATGTTAGAATTATAGGGCAAGGATTTTAAAGTAGCCATCATAAAAGTGCTTCAACAGGCAATTAAAAATTCCCTTAAAATAAATGAAGCAATAGCATATCTCAGGAAACAGAAATTGTTAAAAATTAGAAAATTTAGAACTGGAAAATATAATAACCAAAAGAAATAACCCACTGGATGGGCTCAATAATGGGACAGATGACAAAGGTTAGAACCAATGAACTGGAGAATAAATCACTAGAATTTACTCAATCTGAATAGAGAAATTGACTAAAAAAAATAAACAGTCTCAGGGACCTGTGTAATAATAACAAAAAGGCTAAGATTCATATTAAAAGTCCCAGCTGGAGATGAGAAAGCAGAACTGAAAATGTATTTAAAAAAAAAAATGGCTGAAAATTTCTTAATTTGGTGAAGGTTATATAATCCTACAGATTCAGAAGCCTAGCAAACCCTAAAAAGATAAATCAAAGAAATCCACACCACTATAATTAAACTTCTAAAAACTAAAGTAAAAAATAAATAACAAAAAACAAACAACCAAAAACTTGAAAGCAGCCAGGGAAACAAGACATGTTGCTTATGGAGGAGTACCAATTCAAATGACAACTCATTTCTCATTTGAAATGAGAGGCCAGAAAGAAGTGGCACAGCATTTCTCAAATTCTGAAAGAAAAGAACTGTCAAACACAAATGCTATATCTGGTGAAAATATCCCTCAAAAATGAAAAGAAAATAAAGACATTATCAGATGAAAAACAACTAAGAGAATCTGTAGCTTGCAAACCTATCCCTCAAGAATGATTACAGGAAGATTTTTAAACAAAAGGAACAGAGATAAAAAGTAACAAAAGAAGGCTTAGAACTTTAAAATAAACACAGGAAAACAGGTGAAAACAGGGTAAATAGAGTAAATCGTCCTTCTTTTCATGAGTTTCTTAAAACATATTTGACAGTCAAAGCAAAAAATTTAATACCAACTGATGTAGTACACATGAATATAAAGTAAACATTTAAGACAACTGTGTTTAAAAACTGGAAAGGGTAGAAAGGTATATAGATGGAAGTAAAGCTTCTATACTTGACCAGAAGTAGTAAAATATCATGGAATAAATTACATAATTTATGTATATACATATTTTTTTTAATTTCCAGAGCAATCATTAAGAAATAATACACTCAAAATTATAGGTGGAGAACAGATTAGTGGTTCCCAAGGGGTGAATGTAGTGGAAGGAGTGGCTGTGACTATAAAGGGTACCATAAGGAATCACTATGATGAACTGTTCTGTATCTTGATGGCAGTGGTGGTCACATAAATCTTCACGTGTGATAAAAGTACACAAAACTAAACATACACTCACAAATCAGTGCATGTAAAACTGATGAGATCTAAATAAGGTTTGTGGGTTATATCAATATTAATTTACTAGCTGTGATGTACTAAAATTATACAAGATGTTAGTTAGCCTTTGGGAACTGGGCGAAAGGTATACAGAATTCTTTCTTGCAACCACATGTGAATCTACAATTATCTCAGAATAAAAAACTAAAAAATATATCAAGAAAGAATGTACATTACAGTAAAAACATTTTTGGCTTTATATAAAATAAAATAAAGACGTTGAGAAATAAACCACCCTTTTCCCTAATTCCCTTGTTAGCGGTGGAGATGGGGAAGGAATGACATGCAGTTTCATTCTTGGTTCATAGCTTTGCAACCCAAAAGTTCTGTAACATCAACAGAAAACACTACTATAATATGTACAGAGATTAATGTGTTTTGTTTAAAAAAATTATTCTGCTAAGTATGTAAGACATATTTGTTACAGAAAATGAAAGCATATAATGATAGTAAATGAAATGAGAATCACATAACAGTGAAAATATGGTCATTTTTTTCTATGCTTACTATGTAGATTTTGGAGGGTAGAGAAACCAGATTATATTCTAAACCAGGAATCACCTATAGCCCACAGCCAAATCCACCCAAATGCCTGTTTTCACACAAGCTTCAAGTGGGATTTTACATTTTTATATGGTTATATACCTACATAATAACCTCAATATTGGCTCCTTGCCTGCAAAGCTTTCAATATTTATTATTATGCCTTTATAGAAAAAGCTTGGCAACCCCTGCTCTAAATGGCATTTTTATAATAAGTTTTTTTCAATTAAAAAGATAATATAATTCCTTATCTCTGGATATTTAGCAGGTTTCCAAATTTTTAGATTATAAACAAAGCTGTAATAAACACTTTTGCAGCTAAATTTCTGCAAGAGACAGACATACACTTCTCAAAATGGTATTTGAAATTCAAGAACGGTATGGAAGTACAACAATGGAGGCGTGAGTATATAACAGAACCTCCAACACACCTAATAATTGTGTGCATTCATGGTAAGTTTGAGATGCCTGGTAAATCGAAATGGCATATGCACCAATACAAGTGGACACTTTGGTCAACATAGCTCAAGCAGTAGTTCACCATAATCAGAAGTGTCTGGACACTGATAATAACCACTTTGAGCACCTCTTACAATAGCAGAAGTCAAACATGACTTGCATTCATCCTTTGTTTTTGTTATATATTGAGTATTACAATTTTAATATAGTTTTTTCCTTTCTTAAAATGTGTATTCATTTTTTGGGCACCCTTTGTATAAATTAGCTAGACAATTCTCTATTCCCCAGAAGAGAAAGCAAATATCAAAAATTCTGAAATTGATCTTTTCCTACTAGTTGAATAAGTTAAAATCTATAACATCACCAAAAATATCATTATACGTAAGTAGGAATTCCAAGGAAGATATGTATTTTTTTAATCTTGTCAAATTCTACAAAGGTACACAGAAGAAGAATCTGGCATAAATTAGTGAAGTTGGAGGCAGCTGAACTAGAGGTTAAAAGACCAGGCTTCAGAGTCAGATTGCTGGGTTCAAATTAATTTACCAGCCAGTGACCTTGAACAAGTTAACTAAACAGTCTTACTCTGTTTCTTCATCTGCAAAACAGAAGCAATAATCACAGCCAAGTCATAGGAATAAACTTAAAGAGCTTATCAAAGTAACAAGCACTGTTTCCTATACTAAATGTGTTTCTTTTCATAATACTCTTCATTATCAAAATAGATTCCCAACATTGCATTCCACTACTCCATCTTTGCTCCAAAGAGAGCTCAGCTCAGAACTTTATAAGCAGTAACTTGTAGGATTTTAAAAATTAAAATCAAATCCCAAATATTAGTGTGCTCATTTGCTTTCATTTACAAATATATTTAGTATGAAAGCATTATTTGTTTCAGCTTGAACAAACCATTAGAAAAGGAGTCACCAATGGATTAAAAAGTACCACTTTAGAGGGAAAGTATCTAAATATACAGATACCAATCTTTAGACTTAGAATGTCGTTTTTTCCTTTAACTGTCTAAAAGTGGAATATACTCAGCTTCCTACCACACAGCTAAGCTAGATACTTTGGAATCACCTTGATGACTCCCCACCACCCCCCACCCCACCCCCATCTAGCTCATTTCTCAAGTAATATCCTACACTTCCTATTGATTGAACTTGACAAGTATTTCCTCTTTGTCTTCTGCTACTGCTTAGTCCGACCCCTATATCCCTGCTATCTCTTATGGGGATTTCTACAAAAACTTTCCATCATGAGTCTTTCCTTCCAGTTCATCTTTCAGCCTCTACGCCTAACTTTCCAACAATCAAGGCTTTAGCTGGAACCCCAATGTCCACAAGATCAAGTACAAATTGTCTGGTTTGACCCATTAGGGACTTTATAACTTTACCATAGTTTCCTTGTCCAGCTTTAATTTCCCAATTTCTTCCTGTATTCCAGCTACAATGGAGGGCCTCACCATTGGATGAATGTGCACTGTATCTATTCAGGACTTGGTCTCTGCACAAATGTTCCCTCCTTTC
>PVKE010014414.1:0-34999 GCA_004027555.1 Craseonycteris thonglongyai
ATATTTTCCTAGAAAATTCAAAAACTCATGAACTGCGGCAATTATCTCCGTTACATTGAGAGAAATAATAACAATACTGCATATTACGATCGGGGACAATACAAGTATATTAAAATCTAATATAGATATATTCAAATTTACAAGAAGTATGTTAAAGTTACAATATATTTATTACGGTTTACAATACTGACTTCTTAATGTAAATAGAATTATTGTTATTCCTAATATATTTGTAATACTGTCCCTTATTTTTCTCTCAGTGTAATGACCGCAGTTTAGAGATCTGTTGCCGAGAATGCTCACTTATCAAGTAAATAGATAGGTGAGAAAAGCAATTTAATTTAAAACAAAGAAAAGGTACTTACATTTTAAACAGAAGAAACATTGAAACTCAACGTGGTCACCGAGGATAAATAATATTGATTGATAATAATACTGTTAATACAAAAGAAAAGCAGCTACTGTATGACACTACCAAATATTCAAGCAAACTGACTGTGTTCTTCGATGAGTCGAGTCGTAACTGTTGCGTTCACGCGTTGCGTCCGGTGACAAGTGTAACACATAAGTCAAAATGTATTGTCTGGGTGGGCGGAGATCACAGTGTCAGGCTGTCAGAATTCTAGGAATTTATGACCTTGGCAAATTCCCAGAATGCATTAAACTATTGCTAGAAAGTGTTGTCTTCTACAATCGCTTCAAAGTCCATGGTACACGGAATTCCACCCCAGACATTGCGAGTGATCAACGATCGACCAAAATTGGCCCCACCCCAGACATTTCGAGCGATCGATGATCGACCAAAATTGGCCTCGCGATCGACTGGTCGACCGCGATCGACTTGTTGGCCACCCCTGCTCTATATAACTTATAAGAACATGTCATCTACAATAATGAATTTTACTTCTTTCTTTTCAAGTTGGATGCCTTTTATTTCTTTTTCTTATCTGATTCCTGTGGCTAGGACTTCCAGTACTATGTTAAATAGAAGTGGTGAAAATAGTCATACTTGTTCATGATCTTAAGGAGAACGCTTTTAGCTTTTCCCCATAGAGAATGATATTAGATAGGAGTCTGTCATATGTGGCCTTTATTATATTGAGATATGTTCCTCTATTTCCACTTTGTGTGAGGTTTTATCATAAATTGATGCTGGATTTTGTTAAATGCATTTTCTGTATCTATTGATATCATTTTGGTTTATGGATATTAAACCAACCTTGCAGACCAGGAATTAATTCAACTTGATAGTGGTATATGATCTTTTTAATGTTGATGGCTGAATTCAGTTTGATAATATTTTGTGGAGGAGTTTTTCATCTATGTTTATTAGGGATATTGGCCTATAGTTTTGTTTTTTGTTTGTGTCTGTGTGTATTGTGTTGTATTTTGTTTTCCTTGTTTGTTTTGGGTTGTTGTTTTTGTTTTGTAATGTCTTTGTCTGGTTTTGGAATCAGAGTAATGGTGCCCTTGTAAAATGAGGTTTGGAGCCTTCCCTCCTCTTGAATTTTTAAGGAGAATACTGTAGGTGTAACATTAATTGTTTTGAATGTTTGGTAAAATCACCTGTGAAGCCATCTGGTCCAGTAATTTTTGATTAGTTGCTGTTTCAACTGAATTCATCCTTGGAAGATTATGTTTTTACAGGAATTTTTCCATTTCTTATAGATTGTCTAATTTGTTGGCCAATTGTTGCTCATGTATTTTCTTAAAATATATTGTATTTTGGTGGCATTGGTTGTCACTTCTATTTCATTTCTGATTTTGTGTATTTGGGTCCTCTTTCTTTTTTGGGGAGAGGAGTCTAAAGGTTGTCAATTTTATTTATGTTTTCCAAAAAAATGACTCGACTTTATTGTTGTTTTTCTATTATTATTTTTTTCTTTTTCATCTGTATTTTACTTATTTTTTTCTGATTTTTATTATGCCCTTCCTTGAACACACTATGGCTTTGCTTGCAGTCTTTTTTTTTTTTTTTTTTTTTCCAGTTTCCTTAAGAATTTATATGAATTCCTGTAGCTTTTTTTTATCTGGGAAACTGTTTCCTTCAATTTTAAATGATAACCTTCCTGAGTAGAGTAATCTCAGATGTAGGCCCCTGTTTTTTATTACTTTGAATATTTTCTGCCACTCCCTTCTGTCTTACAAAGTTTCTTTTGAGAAATCAGCTCATAGTCTTATGGGAGTTCCCTTTTAAATAACTAGTTGTCTTTCTCTTTCTGCCTCTAGAATTTTCTCTTTGTTGTTATCTTTTGTCATTTTAATTACAATGTGTCTTGGTTGGGCTTGTTTAAGTTGTCTTATTTGGGACTCTCTATGCTTCCTGGACTTCTATGTCTATTTCCTTCACCAGGTTAGGGAAGTTTCCAGTCATTATTTTTTCAAATAGCTTCTCGATCCCTTACTCCTTCTCTTCTTTTTCTGGTATTCCTGATGCAAATGTTACATTTGATGTTGTGCCAAAGGTCTCTTGAACTATCTTTGTTTCCTTATTCTCTTTTATTGTTGTTTTGATTGTTTTCTGCTACCTTTTTTTCCCCTAAATTATTTATTCTGATCTGCTGTTGATTCAGTCCAAAGTATTCTTCATTTCAGTTATTCTGTCTTTATTTCTTTTAAGATTTATTTTTTTATTGTTTTTGACAGAGAGAGAGAGAGAGAGAGAGAGAGAGAGAGAGAGAGAGACAGACAGAAAGGAGGGAAGGGCCCAGAACAGTCTCCATAGTTGCACATCATTGGTTTTTCCACATAGTTTTAGTCCACAGGTGGGCACTGGGCTGCACAGGGCAGGAACTGGGCCAGGATCTCACCCCGGTGAGAACCGAACTGGGGGCACTCCCCAGTTCAGCATGTGTGTCCATATGGGCCAGGGCCAGTATTCGATCCTCAGTCCCTGGGGCTGCAAAGTGAGTGCTTAACTCACTGAGCCATCCCGGCTTCTCCCTGCCTTTATTCCTGATTGGTGTTTTTAATGATTTCTGTGTCCTTTTTTATGCTTGCTATCTGTTTGTTGAAATTCTCATCAAGTTCCTCACATGTTCTTATAACCATTGTATTAAAATCTGTGTCTGGTAGGTTGGTTGCCTCCATTTTGTTTAGTTCGGTTTTGGGAGATTTCTCCTGTTATTTTCTTTAGTACATATTTCTTTGTTTTTTCATTCGGACTACCTCTCTGTGTTTGCATTTATGTATTAGGTAGATCTTCTATATCTCTCAGTCCTTGCTGGGTGGCCTTATATATTAAGTCTCCTATAGAGTCTGATAGTGCATTCTCCCTGACTTTCTTATGTCTGTGTTCTAGGAGTGTCCTTTCGGTGTGTTGTGTGTGTTCTCTTTTTGTAGTTGAATCTTGATTGTTTTTGGCATATCAGGTTTTATGAATGAGTCCCAGGTTGACTGACTGTGCAGATTAGCTACTCTCACAGTCTATGAGCTACTGTGTGTGGGCTCACCCCTCAAAGGGATTTGAACCTCCCTGTCAGTTCTTGTGCCTATTGAGACCACCTTTTGTGTGTGCCACTTGTGGGGCTAACCGTGTAGTACTCTGGTGTGGTCTGAAGCTGACTTCTTGGTATGTTGTTTATGGTATCTTTGGGGGAGGGCTCCTGTGCAGGCCAACTTTACCCTTGCCTGTGACTGGCCCAAGGCTACCTGGTAGGAGGTACAAAGCTTTATGTAGTTGGCTGCTGCCCCTGCTTGACCTGGAGGCATACAGGGGTGGCTTCACTGTTAACTGAGGATGGCTACCACCATTTTTGGGCCTGTGGCAGTTTAGCAAAAGGCCCAGGACGCCTAGACATGATGCTATCTACTTGCTGCCCATAAGGCTGTACCATTGAAAGAGGCTTTGTAGATGTGTGGACTGCACTGATTGACCTGGGGTTGAGAGTGCCTTTGGAGATGTATCACTCACTGGGCATTGTAGTGTTCCAGAGAGTTATGATGTATGGCTGGTGGTTTTTACAAGATTAATGCCTAGCCTGTGACCACTTCACAAAATGCCCTGAGAATACTTCAGCCAGCCACCACTTATCTCAGGGCCATGCGTGGCCTATGACCACTTTGCAAAACACTCTAAGCACACTGCAGCCAGCCACTTCTTGACCAGGGCTCGAAGATCTCTGATAGCTGCCCACGAGATTCTCTGGTGCAAGGAGTGGCTAACTGCCCACAACCAAAAATTTGGGCCATCTGCTGTTCTAATAGATTTCCGCAGTTTGTGGGGCAGAGTTGGCCACCCAGGCACCCATAGTGTCTCTGGCTCTGCAGCCCTAGGTGGGCAGGGCACGCTCCTATGGAACTATAGGATGTGGAAAGTGGTAGTTACAATGTTTATGTGGTTTTGGTTCTTGCACTGGTACTGGCCTCTGACCACTTCACACAAATGCCCTGAGAACACCTTGGCTAGCCACTACTCACCTTAGTCTAGCTAGTCTTACGCACCAAGAGCTGCATAAGAGAGGCTGTGGCACAGGTTGTGGCCACTGCCCACCACCAAAATTTCTCCTAGCAACCATCAGCCACCCACTGCTATAAAAAGCTTTCACACCTTGTGGGACAGGCTGCCATTCAGTATCCCTGAGTGCTCTCCAGCAATATAGTATTAGTTGTGTGGAGGGGAGACTTAGGGTGTCACTAAGCTGGTGTGCATTTATGGCTTTTACCAGATCACTGCAGTCTTAGGTTTGGCCCTTGGGGGAAAGGTTCAATGTAGAAAAGATGTTGCCCTCCTTTATGCTACCTGTAAGGAATTCCACTAGCCCTTGCCCTGAAGACACACAATTCAGTCTTTCTCTGTAGGTCTCTGACGCCTCTTGAGTTGCTGCCCCTCTACCAGAGACCAAATGAATATTTGTAAGTGAGTCTGTGTGATGGCTCTTTAAGTGGGTAACTGGGTTTCCCAGCGCCCTTCCTTCTCACCACAGTTGGCAGATTGTTTGCTGATTTTCACTGCTAGATGTTGTAAGGACTCCTCTTTATAGTATAAAACCCCTGGGTTGGGGAACTGGTGTGGGCTTGGGACCCTTTCCTCTACCAGTAGAACTTCTGCTACCAAGGTGTCACTCCCAGTATTCTACTATTATCTATGAACATAGGGTCAGCCCATTTTTTTTTCTCCACCCATCCTACCAGTGTCAATATGGCCTGTTTCTATATTCTTAGTTATAGGATTTCTGTTCAGCTAGTCTTTAGATGATTCTTGAGGTTGATTGTTCTATAATTTATTTGTAATTTTGGTGTATTTCTGGGATGCAGTAGGGGTAGCATTTATCTCATCTGACATCTTGGACTCTCTCCCTGACACCCTGATTGTTAACTTCTAGCTTCCAGAGCTGCAAGAAAATATTTTTTTTATTGTTTAAGCCTTGTGGTATGTGGCATTTTTTTTTTTATGACAGTCCTAGTAACTAATGCAGTACTACCTATAGTTACGTTTATCTATGTTGATTTAATCTTCAATACATCTACATAAATGCAGGAACTATGATTAAGCATCTCAATAATACAGATTTAAAAAAGAAGAAAGTTAAGTAAATTTTTTAGTGTTCATAATTAGTAAATTACTTATCTAGCAATTGGATTCAGATATTTGCACTCTAGAACCCGTGAGTTTACCATTTGATAATAGTTTCTCTCTGCATCTAGTAATCTATATATATTTCTATTAATCTAATATCTATTTACTTATCTATCCTTTATCAATCTACCTAGTCACTTAACTTTTACATATGAATATTCAAAAAATATCTAGATTATATTTTGGAATTTTGTTATTGAAACTTTAGGTTGTAATAATAAGTAATATTCAATAATGCATTTTTGAGAACAAACATAAATTATTATTAAAAAGCAGTTGATATTTTTTATTCTTGAATGGTGATTTCAGGTGACATATAATTATGATACAATAAAAAATTCATATTTTTGAAACATATAAGTTGGAAAACCCTGCAAATAGTAATGCAATAAAGAACAATAATTGTGTTCCCAGTGATTCAACGGTTGTTAAATCCTGAAAGATAGTTACTTTGATGAATGCTTACACAATCATTTACAGCTACTATCCCTGGGCATTTACTTACTAATGAGTTATGAAAATTGTTTTAAAACCCTCTTGGACCAGTGCTCCACCTCAGGGGTATACAACATTTTGGCTTCCTTGAACCACATTGGAAAAATTGTCTTGGGCCACATATAAAATATACCAACACAATGATAACAGATGAGCTAATGGAAAAAAATGCAAAATAAATCTTACAATGTTTTAAGAAAGTTTACAAATTTGTGTTGGGTACATTCAAAGCCATCATGGGCCACATATGGCCCATGGACTGCTGGTCAGACAAGCTTGCTTTACATATTCTGACTGGCATTCCCTATACTTGAATCACTCTGTATGAACTTGATGAAAAAATAATTAGTATCTATACAAGCTTGTTTACACTTAAATGAACCACAACAAATATATTGAAATGGAAATACTTGTCTTATTATCTACTATTTGTACTATTAAGAACCAAATGGTCATATTTTGTTTTTATATATTCTTTAGAGAAAATGAAAAAAAGTTTACTTGCTTGTATAAGATATTGTTATACATTGATGTCAGTAAATATAAGAAGTTAGGCTTGAGCAATCCAGGAGACTCAAAAAAGGAATGTAGAAAATAAGTAATGGTGTTAATAGGTATATAAGTCCCTTATTGAAGTCTTTATTTCTATCTATAATTTATATCTTAACCAAAGCTCTAAATGCTCTGAGGTTAGTTGAACTTCTGTAAAATATAACAGAAGTGGGGGCCATCATATTAAGTCAGAGTAAATATTTTTTCAAGTGTAGTTAAATAGAAAGTCCATCCATTTTACAAAGGTGATAACTCAGGTAGATACACATGCTATAATTGAATCATTGTGTCCTGCAAAGTTGTTCTCTACCCTAGAACAGGGGTGTCAAACCTGGTGTCCCATGGGCCACATGCATCCCCCGAGGTAATTTTTTGTGGCCCATGATGCTCTGAAATAAAATGAAAATAGAAAAAATTGTTATGAAGAAAATAGCACTTAGGGGAGATCAAGGGAATACCATACACTCAATTCTCTCGTTAACCCTTTAACTACTGAAGATGAGTATACACATGGCTCAATGTCTTTCCTGGGCACCTGTGGGTGTGTATAAACATGCTGACTCAGTTCCGGCGACGTTTGTAAATGTGATGTGGCCCTGTGAACCTTGCCTGTTGCACCAAATGGCCCATGTTTTAATTGAGTTTGACACCCTGCCCTAGAATAGCAAGAAGAAGGTAGAGGATTTCAGTTTTTCAGAATCAGACAAGGTGAAAATCTGAAATGCTTGATAACGAAAGAAATACAGAAATCTCAGGTGACATCAGTGAGGGAGAAGAAATTTAAGATCTCTTATTAAGATAACACAACATTTTAACATACTAATGTGATTCTGTTGTGAGCCTGGGACATGTTGGCCCTCTGGGCACGTGTACACTCTCTCTGTCCCATTTTCTCTAACCCTTGCTAGCTGTGTCATCCTAATAAGCTTGTATTAAAACTAATAACACAATATCACTAGCTACTGCCCTTGTATGCATATTGCAAGACCTCAACTCACTGAAAAAATTTTTTTCTCAAGCCCATATTTTTGGGTTGCACATACTTATTAGCATGTTGATTTTCTTTGTACACACCTCTTCATGTTTATTGTTTTCTGCTACTGGAGTAATTTCTCAAAGGCAATACTTTTCAACTGTGTCTGCTGCTACTGCCCTTTTCTGATGTCCACTTCCGTATGTATCTTCTATTGCCATGTAGTGCTAAACATTTTCTTAGTTCCAGTGTGTCACAGTTCTTCACTATTATAGACTACCACCTATTTCCTACTTCTCCAAATTCAAGTGTAACACTTTTCTCTTCATGTCTCACTCTTCACCGTGTAAGAGGTTAAATGAGTAATGTTTACCTTTTTAAAAAATTTTAACTTCATTTTAGACATATAGTTTTAAGAATTGTACAAAAATTCTCATACGCTCTTCAACCAGATTCTTTTCCCTTCCCCTCCTCTTTTCTCTTCTTTCCTCTTTCTCTCCCTCCTTTTGTTTCTCCCTCACTCTTTTCTTCTCTTTTGAGAGTAAGTTACTGATATTATGCCCATTCTGCCGTATATAATTCACTGAATATAGCACACTTAACGACATTAGGAAATATACACTTAAACATGGCATTATTATCTAATTTAAAAAGATTATTCAGGTTTTTGCAATTGTCCTAATGTCATTTATATTGGAAAAATATCCTGGATCAAGCATTTAATTCAGTTGTCACATCTCTTGAGTCTTTTTTATTTGGGATGTTAACACCTTCTTTCTTTTACTTTCTTTCTTTTTCTTTTTTCTTTTTTTTTCTTTTAAGAGAGCAGGTCAGTAAATTTGCATGAAATCCATCTTCCTTTGAATTGTCTCATGTGTCCAGATTCAGGCTATGGATGTTTTGTCAGGTACACCACAGAAGTTATGTTGTGCTAGTCTCAATGCCTTATGTCATTTAACATAATTTATCAATATAGTTCATACTGGTTATGTTAAATTGATCACTTTATCAAATTGTTCCTGTCATGATTTTCTACTAACTTCTGAGGAATTATATTGAGATGATATAAATATTTTGTGATACCTCTGAATGTTACTCACTACTTTTACTATTCATTTTGAGTCTTGCCTGAATTAATGTTGCCAAATAATGATTTTTTTAAACCTATTTATTTTTTTTATAGTTATTGCTTGAGACTTTACTGTAAGAAAAGGCTTTTTATATAAATATAGATATATAAATTATTAAAATTATGTAAGAGTAGGTTTATTCATTTAAGAGGCTACAACCCTCTAATTTCATTATTTAATTTAATGCTGGCATACAGCATATTTGCCATTGAAGCTTTTTCAAGTCGGCTTTTGTGTTTTATTTGTGTGTCTCATTTTTGAGTAATATTTCCTTATATTCAGAAACAACGTGACTATCCATATTTATCTTGTACTTTTCTTACCACAGTCCATAATCAATCAATTCTCCAGGACCCAGTTCCTATTAGTGGAGAGATAGTGTTTAGAAATCTTGATATGGCTTTAGGTCTGTGATTGTTACCTGATTCTTACTGCCTCTCTCTAGTTTTCCTCAGAGAACACAACCACAAACTAAGACATTATGAACTGGTTTTTCTTTGTGAATCCAAATTATAAAGTGGGTTTTCTTCACCACTCTTCCATTTCAGCCACTTTTTGTTGGATGCCTTTTAATTCTTTTATTTCATTTATATTCTTTAAAAAGACCCTGTTTTTCTTTTCTTTTTTTTTTTATTGTTCAATTTATTGGGATGACATTGGTTGGTAAAAATTACAATTCTACATTACATTGTTCATGTATCGCATTATGTGCTCACCACCAGGAGTCAGTTCTCTTTCCCTTGCCATATATTTGATGCCACCTTTCCACTCCCCAATCCTTGTTTTTCTTTAAGTCCCTTTTTTAAGTTTTCATTGCAATCCTTTCCTCCTTCATATCTTGTCTTCATCTCTGATTCAGATAAAGCAGAGCCTGGATACCCAGGTATATTTGTAAAATCGTAGAACATGCAGAAATTATTAATAAATGATTCCTTAATGAATGATGGGGGCTGAATTTAATCCCAGGTGTTGTGACGCATAGAGGAACATTTTCTCAGCCTCCTTAAAGAAATTATTTCAAAATTAAGTCACTGTTATAGGGTGAATAACAACACGATATTAGAAAACTAAACCCCAGTACCTGAATGTGGACTTACTTAGGAAATGAAGTCTCTGAAGATACCTGTCTAGTTTAAGATGTGTCATTAGGGTAAGCTCTAATCTGATATGACTGTGTCCTTAAAAAGGGTAGGGATTTGGACACAGATACATGTGCGCACACACACACACACACACACACACACACACTCACACACTCACACACCACTCCGTGTGAAGATAAAACGAGAGGTCAGGATGGTGCATGTTCAGACCAAGAATGCCAAGGAGTACCTGTAAACCACAAAAAAATAGGATAGCAACATGGAAAAGATTTTCTGTCACAGCCCTGAGTAGAAACAACCCTGTTGCCATCTTGATTTCGAACTTCTAGCCTCTAGAACTCTGAGACAATAAGTTTCTCTTGTTTAAGCCACATAATTTTTGATACTTTGTTATGGCCATCCAACAAACGAATAGAAGCACAAAAGTAGGATTTTGTCAGATGTCCACTTATCCTAATATCTGTATAAATAAAAAAATAGTTAATTTTTTTCTACCTAGCTTGAGAGAATAGAAAACAAAATGTTGTCATTTGTTATACGTATACTTAATGATAAAAACACTTAAAATATTAACTGTTAATATATAATAAAATACATAATAAAAGCAAAATATGTAATAAAAGGTTAAAGTAGTAAGTTATTACAAAAAATAGAGCATATTATACTTGGGTAAAAATAACCATTTCTGGATTAAGCAGTTTCTATTAAGTAAAGAAGCCTTTAAATGACATAATGTAAATGCTTGTCTATCTAATGGAAAAAAATTGGCAGGCAGAGGGTTTAGAGAGAAGTGCACACCTCAGTTATTTCAAATGTGTTTTTAAGTTTATTTTGGAATTTAATTTGGTTTAATTAAATGAAAAATATGTTTGCTCTCTGGACATACAGGTAGGAATCGATGAAAGTTGTTTATTTTTGGTTCTATGCATACAATTTTCATGGTGATATTACTTCTATATTTTAAAGATGATCACTAAAAATGGAAACTACTGTACTGTATAAAAGGAGAATAAAAGTTCTTTAATATTATAGGAAATTTCTTTCTATTATTTTTCCCCCCAGTTTAATAATATAACAGCTTTGGCTTCCAGAATTTAAATCAAAGCTTTTATGTTGAAAATAAGGATAAGTTTTTTTTTTTAATTCACTTATAAAAATCAATCTTTGTAAATTTATTGAGCTCTTAAAAATCCAAAAATACCAATAAATTTTCTGAAGAACTGCCAAGGAATAGATTTTGAAGAGGTATGATGTACAGTATTTATTCACTAAAATTTCTTTCAGCATCATTCTTAATCATTTCACCTTGGTTGAAATAAGGCTTAGAAAGATTTAATATTTTTATAACAAAATTAACCTGAAGTTAAGTCATTTATGACATTATAGGGAAAGTAACATCATTATATATAAAATTGTATATGTAAAATTCTTCTATGAACTGTGAAGTGGTTTATGAATATGGTCTGTGTAATTATTTTAGCTTAGCTAAATACCCTCAAGAAAATGTTCCTTAATGTCACCTATGAAAAAGTGTGAGTTGGTACTTTCTGGTGTACTAAAGGATTCCAGCAGTTTCAAATATACCATTTCCTTTTAGACTTCATGCTTCTTTGTCTTCTATTCCATTGCTTAAGACTAAACTCTTCTTTTCCTTAGTTACTTACCAAATACCTATAACAGCATTTCATTGTAATGCAGCTCCAATTTAACTCCTTTTTGAAGTTTCCTGGTTACTTCCTCTCCCACCTCCCCAAACAGAGCTAAGTAGTCAACCTCCCAAGTGCTTATTATATCCTGCCTGTACTTGTACCGACCATGTGGTAACCTTCTGTGAGCCTTTCTTTCTCCATTGATGAATGTATGTTATTTTAAGGTAAGAAATTTTATTCTTGTTAGCTTTTTATGCTTAAGATGTATCATTGTGGTTCATGATAGTATGTAGAAGAATGTTTACAGAGTGGATTAATAAAGTCATGTTTTGTTACATATGAGCCAAAGGTCATAGGTCATTGTACTTACCTCACATATCCTTGTTTTTTATAATTCTCAATATCTAGACCATTTGTGTGTCTTAGGTTTCCCAGTACAATCATGGTTTATGCTTATTATCCTGACAGCCTGGCTGGCGTAGGCTTTTCCCAGGCTCATCAATTTTGAAATAAATTACTATCATTAATGGTTACTTTAAAGCAAGTTGAATTAAGTTGGGAGAGCCTTGAATTTGTATTTTCAGTTTAAGCCATGGTGTCATGTATTTTAAGCCATCAACTTACCTAGTTGTGTGTGAAACATATTGCTGTGAATAGTATTTCTACTCTAACTGGTTATTGTACATCTGAAATATAAGCAGCGGTAACTCACTTCTTTGTTTTCCTCTTCTGCTAGTCATAACAACCAACACTTCCCTCTCAAGAACAACATGCTCATAAATACTGTTTGCCTTAATATAGGCAAATCAGGAAAGGTAATTTTTCTGGTGTGTGGGGAGTGGTAAGTGTTAGATGCCATTGCTTTTGTTTCCCGCTTGGTTTACCAGTATGGTTCAGTATGTTGTGGTCTTTCATGGCTGGTGATTGCTTAGTTGAAAGTCCATGGATAGAAGTGACTTCTCATCAGGTCTGATGCAGTGACTTGAACAATATTCCAAGTTTTGGTTTCTCTCTGATTGTATCTTGACTTTGTTTCTGATCAATTAGAGCAACTACCCTCAGACTCTCTGGTATCAAGATGGTTGCAGTAGATACCTACATTTCTAGTAAAGGAGGTAAAAAATTAATTTATATCAATTTCATATATTTCTGAGGTTCATTCTGAATAGACGCCCTTTGGACTTCCACTGTTTAATATGCTATTTGGTGTGTGTCATGCATACCCTTCCTCTGGAAGAATCCAAGGAAAAATTCCCACCGAGACTTCATAAACTAACCCTAAATAATATCTAAAGAGCTAATGATAGAAAATATCAAATAAGAGTATCTATGACACTGATACCCTGAAATGTATTAGTCTATGAGTTTTCTTCTTTTCTTCATAAGTAAGACCAATTTTGTAGGTCTGCTCCCAAATATCTGCCCCCAGAATAAGTTTTAAGCTTTCTCATCGAGCTATTTATACAGGTCAAACTTTCAGGACAGTTTAAAATCTAAGACTAGGTTTGTCCTATCCCTTATATCTAACATCCAGCTGTCCATGATACTTTCTGGGGTTCCACAAGTATTACTTTTGGTTTAATATAACAAACAATACAGTACTGTTGACATTTTGAAAAAGAACAATGCATTTTTATGATTTTTGAAAGTTTATTTTAAAAATTTGGCATATTCTGTCATCTATTAAATATTACATTTTGAGAGAAGATAATTTGTTAAAATTTACATAGGGGTAATCAGTTTGAAAAGAGAGGAAATAGAAATACTGAATATTAAGTAATATTTTATTTTGCCCAAGAATGGCAGTTAAATGCCTGGAAAAATATTGGAAGAAGCTTATTACTTGTAGTGTTTCTGTGGTCTGGAGATTTGATTGAGAATGATAACCTCAGGAAGATGATCTGCTGATTCTTAGCTCTGGACCTGGCTTCATTTCAAGTTACAGAAAACAAAAGGGTTCTCCGGGAAACAACGGGAAAATGCTACTAGTTTTATTTTTAATCCTAAGGTTTCCTTTATATATACTTTTTTTTTTAATATTAGGAGAAACATTTGTAGTCCTGCTGCCTGTAAAAGTGATGTTTGAAAGTATTCTGCAAAAGTTGCAAAGATGGTAACTCATAAAATATTCCTGAGGTTGGCAAGTTCTATAAGATGAAAGGTTCACACAACTCTAACAAGTAACTAAAAAGGAGACTGGTGTAGTGAGTTCCAGCACAGATGTTTAAAGCCCATGCAGGGTACCGGACTGCAATTGAATTCTTATAATGGACCCCAGAAGATAATATCTCTACCATAATTATCCTGCATCGGTTTGTTTAAGCTTAATCTGCTTTATCACAAAATAAGTGAAAATATGAATAACACAACTCTATTTTCCTTTTTCTAGAAGATTCAAATTTTACTACGGTGGGCTTTCACAGTTATAGATGGCTCATTTTTTTTTTTCTTTTTTTTAAAGGTCTTTTTTTTAAATTTTATTTCTTTATCTATTTATTTATTTATTTATTTATTTATTTATTTATTTATTTATTTATTTTGAGAGAGAGAGAGAGAGATACAGAGACAGGGAGAACTGAACTAGGGGAGCTCCCAGTTCAGCATATGGTTCTGCATGGGCCGGGGACGGCATTCGATCCGCGGTTCCCGGCGCTGCAAAGTGAGCGCTTAACCCACTAAGCAGATGGCTCATTTTGCTCTAGCTTGAAACAGGTGTCTAGTTTCGGCCTGAAGTTGTAACTAGTGAGAATGACTGTCACATTTAGGCGTCACTGATTGGTTGAAATTGAAAGTTACGCAGATTGGCGTGGGTTCCTGAACCAATCTCTATGCTCTAATCTTGGTTACTTCTGTCAAATGCCATTAAGAAAGTTGTCATATCTGTTTTTACAGACAGCACAGCTAATAGGTAGGATGATTATCAATATATATTTGGTATTTGTGGGACAATATATCTATCTATAATAAGTAAACATTATTGTCTGTAACTTTTATTTCTATAAGTATATCTTTTTAAAAACAATTAATTATAAACACATTTTAGCCACCTAAATGGACCTGCTGTTGAGAATTCTGTTTTCTACTCTTAATTTTAAAACAACTAGGCAGTAATGTCTTTAGTAAGGACAGAATACATAAAAAAGAAAACTATCAAACAAAAAACAACCCCCTGTCTAGTGAATAAACATTAAGATTTATTTCATAGGCTTTAAAAATACTTACAAATAATTATAAACCCTTGCAAATAATATATAAAAGCCTTATTAATTAAATGGATAGGCCTTCATTTATAGAACATACAGAAACTTTCTTAATATGTCTTCACTTAAATAATATTTGAGATTAACTGATGGTTTCAATTTCCTTTTGAAAATATACTGACTAATCTAGCATGACTAATAAGTACCTCTTTTGCTCTACACCTTCTGCATTTCTTAACTTTTGATAAAACTTTTCCTAGATATTGCAGATGAAACTTTAGGATGTATTTTCTATAAAAAAGTGGAAAGTGAATCGTCAAACTAAGTCCCCCCTCCAAAAAAAAAAGTCTTTATTCTTACATCATTAAATGCCTGTATATGTTTGAACGTGAAATACATTGTTAAGGTATTTGCATATTTCTGTTCTTGCTTTAACCTACTTTTTCATTAACTCAAAACCATTCCAATGAAGCAAGATTATGAATTTAGCATAAAACATGGATCTTTTAAAACATAACATTTCAATATTTTAAATGTGTTTTCCATTCTTCTAATTAAGAATTACTCTTAGAAACAAAATATAAAGATAGTAAAAAATGCAGATAATAAGAGGATAGCCATGTTTTTAGAGGCATACTAAAGCCTCTACCTATAACTGCCCATTGCCTCAAATGATACTAACCTTCCCAGGATTTTATTGATAAATATTCTACTGTTAAAAATTAACTTAATTGTTTTACAAACTTTCTGTTATGGCTGAATAATAAATGAATCAGAGCTTTGGGTTAGTGAACAAATCAAGTATTGGGAGCATGACATGCCCAGAAGGACATGGAAGCTTCACACCCCACCTACTCATTCCTTGCTGTATGCATGTATTTTCAGTTTGTCTGTTCACGAGTTGTAGCCTTATAAGAAACCGGCAAATAGTTCTTTAATTGCTGCATATTTGGCAAGGTATGTTGGTTTGTGTGTGGGAATCCCCAAAGAGACCTCAGCTTTCATAGTTAATAGGCTTCGTGGCTCTGTTATTCACTTCGTTATGAATGGATATCAGGGAATTTGTGTTAAAGATGCAGAAATTACCTTGTGTGAATGAGCCAAAAGCATGAGTCAGGCTCCCTTCTGTGTCAGAAATATGCATATTAAAACCAGGTTTGGATTAGATCTCAAGCTGGAAGATAATTTGTGAGCAGCATGAACAGATCCGCATGTCCAATTTCCCATGAGAATTACTGCAGAGAATTTCGCTGCAAAACATAAAATAATCAGAGAAGAGTGTAACAGGTATACTGTTTAGTTACAGCAGAGGTGGAAAGATACTAATGATGCTGGTTACTTTGATTATGAGATGATATCAAGTGACCTGATGACAGGAAAGAAAAACTAGCAATACAAGTAGGTGTACATGCTTGGCCCCAAAGAAGCCTGAAACAGTGATATAAACTTACTCTAGTGTTCAAGAAAGAAGGGAAGATACCTGGAGTAACTGATTCTTTCATAGCTAGTGAAGATGCTATTTAAAAAGCAAACAAACAAAAACAAACAGAAAACCATAACTTCATACCACTGGCAAGAATTGTGGGCTATTTTGTATGTGGAATGATCCCTTTAACATGAATATTAGTTTATTCCCTGCTATGAGTGGAGTGTTACAAAAAAATGAGAATGAAACATAAGGACACAGATTTGATGGAATTGAATGAAGCTTTTGTTCCCAAGTACTTCACAGTTCAGAAGAAATTGGATATCCATGCAAGTAAAATTTATGTGAATAGAAGAGCCATTGCTTTGAGTCAGCCATTGAGAATATCTAGATCAAGAATTATAGGACATCTGGTCCATAAATTAAGGTATCAAGCTAGAAAATATGCTTTTGGATCAGCTTGTATTGGAAGTGGCCATGGTATCACACTGATCATTCTCGCTGAGAGCACACCTGGATGAGAGCAAGGAGCCCCACACAACCCTCTGTTACTTCACCTGGCCAGACCACATTAAAATAGGTAAAGATGTATTTGTCATGTTTTCTCAAGTTTTTACCAGTCAAATATGATATATCTGTGAACTAAAATCTATGAGGTCTGACAATTAAGTTTGTGAACTTGCCACCATGTGCTTAGTTGGCAGCACTGTACAAACAACTCGGTAAGGTTTCAGAGCCTTGGTATATCAGTGTCTCACATCTGAGTTCACATTGATGTGTGTCAGTATCTGGCTGAGTGGCATTCATTATTGTTGTGTGTTTTTGTGTGCCATTGTGAGAATGTCAAAGCTTGAATTAGAGCAATGGCCAAGCATGAAATTTCTTGTTAAACTTGGCAAGAGTGAAAGTGAAATCAGGGACATGTTAGTCCAAGTTTATGGGGATAGTGCCATGAATAAAACAGCAGTAGACACGTGAATTAAATGTTTTTCTGAAGTGAGAGAGAGCATCACTGATGAAGAAAGGTCAGGGCACCAGTAATGAGTAGAACTGATGAAAACTTTGCAAAAATTCTTTGAATTGTGTGTCAAAATCATTGGCTGATTGTGAGAAGTATGGTAGATCAATTAAACTTCAATGGAGAAACAGGAAAATTTCAACTGAAAATCTTGGCCTGAGAAAGGAGTGTGTACAAACGGCCCTTAAGGAGATCATAGATGAAAAAAAGCAAAGGAGGGTTAAAGTTTGCCAAGACCTTTTATAAGGGCAAGATGATGTTTTGGGCCATGTTATCACTGGTGATGAAACATGTGTGTACCAATATGACCCTGAAACAGAGCATCAAAGTACACAATAGGCATCAGCCAATTCTTCATTACCAAAAATGTTCCATCAGTCCAAATTATGAGTCAAAATGATGTTGCTAACCTTTTTTGATATCAGAGGAATTGTTCATTATGAATTTGTACAAACTGGACAAATAGTCAATCAAGTTGACTATTTGGAAGTGCTGAAATGGCTGTGTTAAAGAGTTAGATGAAAACAACTTGAACTTTTCGCCAACAACTTGTGGCTCTTGTGGCAGGACAATGCACCAGGTCACATGACACTGCCTTTGAGGGAATTTTTAGCCAGGAAACAAATAACTGTATTGGAACTACCTCCCTACTCACCTGATTTGGCCCCCAGTGACTTTTGTCTTTACCCCGAAATAAAGAAAATACTGAAAGGAAGATATTTTGATGACATTCAGGCCATTAAGAGTAATAAAAGGATGGCTCTGGTGGCCATTCCAGAAAAACAATTCCAAAGTTGCTTTGAAAGGTGGATAAGGGCTGTGTGGCATTTGTACATAGCTTCCCAAAGGGAGGGAGTACTTTGAAGGTGACCATAGTGATATTCAGCAATGAGGTATGTAATACTTTTTCTGGCGTAAGTTTGCAAACTTAATTGTCAGACCTCACACTTGTAGAAGACCTTAAAAAATTATATTCTTGCCAATAGTCACCACATATGCCATAGATCATGTCATTGCAAGGAAATTGAATAAATGTTGCCTTAGCTACCAAGAATAAATAAGTACAAAATGAGTCAATGATAAATACCTCTATAAGGAAGTCTTAACATTTCTTATAATTTTCTTTTTACATTTTATACTTTACTTGGTAATATTCTGTTAACAAACTTTAATAGAAACAAGTGAGGAAGAGCAAGCCCTGGATATTTTGGACCTGGCTTTGTACTCTTAGCTAGGCCTTGGTGTTGCTAGAAGCTTACCTGGCACTCACAGCTAGGTCTTTGGGTCTCCTATTGAACATAATATTTTCACAGAAACTCAAAATTAAAAAGACCACTCTGTGACCATGATGGATAAAGACAAAAACTAAACTACTTTGTAATCATGTCTGAGCACAAAATATTGTCCAACCTAAACTATACCAATATAACCCTTTCCTGACTAATCTGAGTCACTGCTTTCTCTTAATTAATTGCAAGATTGGCTTCATTCCAGTCTCTTTTCCCCATAGATAATACTTTTTGAGATACCCAATCATAGAGTAGCTCATACCTGCTGATAGACAAGTTAGGGAGAAATCTTGCTTGAGACCCTCTCCCAAATAACTCAACCAAAACCTAAAGTGTATAGTAGGTTCTTTTTAATAGTTTCTGTGATGGTAAATTTTATATGTCAATTTGTTTGGGTTAATGTTATATGTTATCTTGTATTAGATGCCCATATACTTGGTAAAACATTATTTTTGGGTGTTTCTGGAAGAGATTACTTTTGAACTGGTACTTTGAATAAAGCAGATGACCCTCCCAAATGTGAGTTGGCATCATCCAATCTGTTGAGAGCCCAAATACAATGAAAAGGCAGAAGAAAATGGATAAATTGAGCTAGGACATCTCTCTTGTCCTTGGACATTGAACATTCCTGGTTTACAAACCTTTGGACGCAGGCCAGGACTTACACCATGGGTTTTCAGTTATTTGGGCTTGAAACGAATCACACCACTGTTTATCCCTGTTCTCTACCTTGGAGATAGCAGATTGCAGGACTACTTGGCCTCAATAATTATGTGAGCCTATTTCTGTGATCTCTCTCTTTCACTCTATGTAAAATCAACTTTTGGTTCTGGAGAACTCTATACATCTTTGTTCTTAACAAAACACTTCATATTTCCCTATGTGTATGGCCTTTCTTGCAGCAAAAAGAATATGGTAAACCCAGGTGTGCTCCTAGTAGCCTTTGCATGTAGGATGCTAACACAAGGAAGGGACAATAGATTGTAAGCATTTAAAGACTTGGTTGGAATAGAGAGATATATTAGCTAAATTCTAGAGAAATGGATTGCAAGAATATGGAGATAATAAGCAGCAAAGATTAGATTTCTCTGCTCCTAAAATTTTACATGACATCATGATACTAGAGAGTATTGTGATTTACTGATTAAATTATTCGATTCAATAAAAGTATGGTGAATAGGTGCAGGAAAGCTGTTTCTCTATGCTCTGTTTAAATTACAATTAAGTTTCCAGCTGGAGATCTCTAAAACACTGTAGAACCCTCGCAGGGATGGTATTTGCCTTATTCTATTTTGGGATATTTTAGTAACATCACCTTATAGCAACAGCTGTTCCGAGCCCTGGGATTGGTATGAATTTTTCTTCTACTGCTGGCAAGTTCAAAAGCTGTAAAATATTTTCAGTTCATTTCAGGTTCAGGTATCCCTAGGAGCAATTGCCTTCATGCAATCAAAAGGGAAGGAACTAAGACTATAAAACAGAGATTCAGACACTAAATGCAAACTGCTGTTGTTTGGAAACTCCAACTGGGACTTTATTGCCAAACATCAGGCTTTAGAAGATCAGTAGCTAAATTAGCCAGAGTAAACATCCTGAGGTGCAAAACTCATGCCAGCTCGATGAGCTAACAATAACGCATGAGGGTAGACAGTAGGGATAAGGAATGACCTAAATGAATATGAATAAATTCAGGATCTGGTTATATATCGAAGGGCATGATTTGAAAAAAAAAAACTATCAGAAAAATAAATTTAGCTGTAAGATGTAAAGTGGAATTTTTAGAAAGTTTATGCTCTTGATTAGAATATAGCTATATTAAGATTTATATATTATATATGTAATTTGAGTGTTAATATAAAAATCTCATAAATACTTATTGTTAAAATAGTTTTAGTAATCTTAATTTAATAATCAGACATGGAAAATTTAAATTTTTCAAGGCATTTTTTTAAATTAAAATGAGCATATGTTAATACATGTTTCTCCTTCTCTTTCCTTTCTCTTTACTATACTTCTTTCTTCTTTCTAAATCCACAATTAAAAAAATACTGTCATAAAGCACATACCAAATATTACAAAAATTATAATTTTACACTTGATGTCTTTTGAACTGACTTATATCATCATACTCAGATTAAATAATAAAAAAAGAACATTATCAGCACCACAGCACCCATCTAGTAACTAGTGTAATATATACAATTTAAATTACATTTTTTATAGAAATGGTACCTTTAACAAAACCAAGATAGATAACCACAGTTGTTATTTTTGTTATTATTATTTGTAGTAGCCATAGTAATGTAGTATGTGATATCTCTGTTCAGTGGTCATATATGAATATAAAGCTTATAAGAAAACTGAAATGATAAGGCTCTAATTTTTAATTTTTTAAAACTTTGATTTTCTTTTCAAAGCTGTAGGCTATGGTAATGAGTTGAAACTTTATCCTACCAGCTACAGAAAGTCATCAAAGAGATTTCTGCAATAGAAAGGCTTCTGTATACTTTTTTGTTAAAGAAAAGCAAGACTGTCAGGATGGCAGATGATGAATTAATAAGACTCAAGCAGGGCTGAAGTCTAGAAAAGCAATATGGAAATTAATCCACTAATAAATTATAATAAATTTTGAAATAAGGATGTCTCCGTTAGTTTGAAGGTAATGGAAAATATGTAGCAATAAATGAAAAGAAGAGTAATCATGTCTAAGAAATTGATTTAATAAGATTCTGGAAGAAAATGTTTCAAGTTCTAGCTTTGTTAATGGCCATCTTATTAATGACAAAGTATATACCGGTAAAGGAAATAGTAATAGCTAAAAGCTCATTTTTAAAAATTATTTCATTCTAGAATAAATTCCTGCTGCATTCTTTCACTGTTCCTTTAATTTTTATTTTTTAAATAAACTAACAACATGACATTCACATTGCAAAATCTTTTACAATAAAACTTTCTTGTCAGGAATATAGTTTGAGACTCAAACATTGGCTCTTTAAATCAGCAAGCTATCTGACAATCTGTTTTTCCTAAAACATGCATTTTATTTTTTACTTAAAGGTGCCTTAACATTCAACATTTTAACATTTTGATTCTTAATGAGTCACTTACATCTTCTTAACTGTAAGTATTACATATTGTTTTCTTTTTCTGTTGACTAAAACCAATTGTGTTTATACTATAATACAATAACTCAGTTTTTTTTTTTCTGAATATCTAGGATTGAATATTTCTAGACAAATTTTAGTTCCCTTATATAATTGTCTGTATTTCTTTTTCTTTTACTGTTTCTCATTTTCTTCCATTCTGTGTACATATTTTCTTTTTTATTTCTTCTTCCATCTTCAGACATTAGTAGCCACAGAAAAGGCACTTTTAACTTCCCTTATTTAATAATTTTTCTTATAAGTGAATGTTCATTTCATTTGCAACAAAATTAGTACCATTTTTATATACTTTCTCTTTGACTGGATTAAGTTTTATTGCTAGGTTGACCAGACATATTCTTTGAAATGGAACAGAAAACAATGGTACTGTTCCATTTCAAAGGGTATGTCTGGTCAGCCTAATCTCACTGGACTAAATTCAGGGTGTCAGTAGGCTGACCATACATAATGTTAAAAATGGGACAGTACCATTGTATTCTGTCCCATTTAAAACAGTACATCTGGTAAGCCTGTCTGTTACAGATTATCTTTATTAAAATATATAAGCTCAGGATGCCAGGATACTTCAGAAGGCTGAGTGTCTGCTTGCAACCATGAGTTTTGTGGATCGAATTTCAACTTCTGTCCATGCAAACCCATATGCTGAACTTAGGCACCACTGGTAACTTCTGGGATGGCAGCAAAAGTTCTTGCCTTCTGTGCAGGAGGCCCCCAGTTCAGTTCCTGCCCAGCATGGCCCCACATCTACCTGTGGGGAATGAAACTATGACACAACAAATGATGTACAACTATGGAGACTGCTCTGGGCCCTCCCCCCTTCTCTCTCTTTCTCTGCCTTTCTCCCCTTCTCTCAAAGAATAAAATAAATCTTAAAAATAATTGTATGAGCTAGATGACATTTGCTTTTAATTACTCTTCTATAAATAGATAAAGTTCTTCAGACTTTGAGTTTCTTGATCTTAATATTTATTGAGTAGCAAAGATCAATTATTTTGTAGAATATTTCTTAATATATGTTTATCTTATAATTTTTTATAATTAGATTCACTTATACTTTTGTGGCAGAAATGCTCTAGGAGTGATTTCTTTCTTTTGTTCTCAGTAAATGAGATCAAGAGAAAAATGATACTGGCTAATCTCAGTGCTTTGATATTAGATTTGATGACATGGTTAACTTCCTGTTTAGAAAAAAAAAAGTGCAACTCCCTGCCTCATTCATTTAATTTTACATAAGCACAGTTTTCAATGTGAAAATAAAATGTAAAAACTGTTTTTGGAGTTATTTCTAAACAGAACTTGTCTCTAGTACTAATGAAACAGAAATGTACATTATGAACAGTATTATTATAGTTTCTTGTATGATAAATTTTACAGCACAGAACTCGGGGGGTAAGGGGAGGGACTGTATTCCATGAGTTATTCGGGGTCAATATTGCAGCTACAAGTGCTGCTTTTGAGTATTCTCTGGGTCAGGAGGAAGAGGGTTAAGGTGCTATCTACTAGGTTTCTCTATTGTATTATTATATTTTATTATGTTATAAAAAGCAGCAAGGAGATATTTTGAAGTGTAAATATCTCAATATTCATTAAACTTTCACCTACACATGTTATTAATTGTTGATGATTTTCTGATTTTATACATATATATTTAATGATATATATGCTTTATCATACATTATTTTTATTTGTGTGTCATATACAAATATTTTGTATATATGCATATATATGTATATGTGTATATACAGGAGCTGGTAGAAGCAATACCCTTTCTTATGGGCCGGTGAGCTGGTAATCTATATCAAATCTTTTATTACAAACTCATAAGCATGTAATTCTGTAACATAACAATATTACACACAGGTACACTATATGACATTTTAGGTGAAATGCTCAAATTGCTGTCCCATTTTGTGCAAAACATTCACATACCCTGTTTAGCACTTTGAAAAGTGTGTTACTTCTTCCAGACTCTATAAATGAGTTAACTTGTAAGGAAGAGGACACTCTTTGCCTATTTATTTGTTTACATCAGTATGAATTAATAAATTAACAGTGTGTTTAAAGAAATTAATCCATTTATTTTATATTCAGATTATTCATTTGATGTTTCCATGTATCTATTCATAGTGATGTATCTATCTAGGTACAATGTCCCTTAAAAACAGAATTCAGAATTTTTGTATTTCAGAAAGGTATAAATTGTGTATGTATGTGTGTGTATACACACACACACACAAACTAAACGTGATTAATAAGGACTACATACATACCATTATAGCCAATTCAAGGCATAATTTGCCATAAAATAAATTAGAAAGCCTTTTGTTTGGGATTTCAGAATCTGAAATTCAGGCTAGATGTAAAATCTAGAATTTGATATGATTATGATATTCTCTTACAATTTAGACAACATGGATGGACTTTGAAACCTTCTTATTAAGCGAAATAAGTAAGACTGAAAGAATTGAGAAACATATGACCTCACTTATAGGTGGATTATAATAGTAAAAATAAAGAAACAAAAATTTATGGACACAATCAATAGTTTAGTGGTTCCTTGAGGGTAAAGGGGAAGGTGGGTGAAAGAATGGGGAAGGTGGGAAGGTGGGAGTGGGCACCAGATATATGGTGATGGAGGGAGAGCTGATTCTGGGTGGTGAGCACATAATACAATACATAGACAATGTAATCTAGAGTTGTACACCTGGAAACTATATAATTGTTTTTAACCAGTGTCAGCCTAATAAATTTAACAGAAAAACAAAAAAACTGATTTAGAGAAATTAGATTAAACTTTGTTTATATATTCATTAAAATTCAGTTATGCTTAAAATGTATTCAGGAAAATCTGTTAATAAAATATAAAAAATATTTAAGATTATGACTGTGGATGTCCAATAAGATTATTTAAACATATACATATATTTATAAATTTTTAATTAACTTAGAGATAACATATACAATATTATATTAGTTTCAGGTGTATCCCATAATTATTCAACATTTGTATACCTGAAGAAGTGATCACCATGATAAATCCAGCAGCCATTTGACACTATACCATGCTATCAAAATAAATTTACTATTGACTGTATTTCCTTTCTGTACATTACATCTCCATGACTTACTTGTTTTATATATGGAAATTTGAATCTCTTATTCCCCTTCACCTTTTTCTCCCCTAATTTAATTTTTATAGACTACATTTTTTATTAAAATTTTTTTATTGTTTTATTTTTTAATATATTTTTTTATTGTTTTTGATGAGAGAGAGAGAGAGAGAGAGAGAGAGAGAGAGAGAGAGAGAGAGAGAGAGAGAGTTACAGAGACAGAGAGAGAACTGAACTGGGGACACTCCCCAGTTCAGCACATGGGTCAGCACGGGCCGGGGCCGGGACAGGGGCTGGGGCCAGGATTCGATCCTGGGTCCCCAATGCTGCAAAGTGAGTGCTTAACCCACTGAGCCATCCCAGCTTCCCCCTAATTTAATTTTTAATTGCAGTTGACAACCAATATTTTTTATGTTAATTTTAGGGGTAAAGTGTAGTGGTTGGACATCTGTACAATTTAAGAAGTGATTTCCCTGACTACTCTAATACCTTCTGGGTACTATGCATATTATTACCGTAGTCCTTATGGTCTACTTTACATCTCCATGACTATTTTGTAACAACCAGTTTGTATTACTTAATCCCTTACCCCTTTTGCCTTGTCCACTAAACCTCCTCCCATCTATCACCCCAATAAGTGTAGTATCCATCTGACACCATGCACAGTTATTACAGTATTACTGACTATATCCCTTATGCTAACCCTACATACCCATGACTACTTTGTAACAACCAATGTGTACTTTTTTTAAGATTTAATTTATTGTTTGAGAGGAAAGATAGAGATAGAGATAGAGATAGGTAGATAAAAAGATATATATAGAGAGAGAAGGCAGAAGGGCCCAGAGCAGTCTCCATAGTTGTACCTCATTAGTTGTGACATAGTTTCATTCATAGGTGGTTGAGGAGTTGCATGGAATGGGAAATGAACCAGGGGCCTCTCACACAGGAGATAAGCACCTTCATCTCCCTGCCATCCCACTGGTTACCAGTTGTGCCTCTGTTCAGCATATGGGGTTTGCACAGGCAGGGGCTGGGAATCGAACCCTGAACCTCACAATTGTGAGGCAATAGCTGAGATAGTCCAGCTTCTCCCAATTTGTACATTTTAATCCCTTTGCTTTTTGTACTCACCCCCAACCTCCCCTCCCATCTGTCAACCATCAAAATGTTCTCTGTATCTGTAAGTTTGCTTCTGTTTGTTTTATTTTTTAGATTACTTGCATCTGTCTTTCTGCACATCACATACTTCACCGAGCACAATGCCCTCCCAAGTCCATCCACGCTGTGGCAGATGACAAGAACCCACTCTCTTTCAAGGCTTAGCCAATATTCCATTGTATATGAATATGTAAAGGGTGTCCCAAAATTCACACTAGAAGTAATTTTGATAGAAAACACAGGTTTATAATTAAAAATTGTAAATTTTCATTGCTCAACAATGAAAATGTGTTGTTCTTTCATGTAGCTCCCCATTTTTAATAACTTTGAACTGTCAGCTGTCACACTGTCTTTTTATTTTCATTGGCAACATTTCACCGCACAAATGAACCAAAATTCAAATCTTGCATGAATTCTGGGACACCCTTTATATGTCCCATCTCCTCTTTATCCATTTATCTATCCATCAACCAACACCCAGGTTGTCTCCACATCTTGGCCATTGTAAATAATGCTGCAATGAACATACGATTCCACATTCTCTCAAAGTAGCATTTACATTTCTTTAGATAAAACTCCAGAAATGAGAGACTAGGTTCTTCTTTGCCTCTTATTATAGCGTTTTTTTCAAAGGCCATTTTGTCTGGTGTAAGAATTGCTACCCCAGATTTTTTTTTTTTCATTTCCATTTTCATGAAATATCTTTTTCTATCCCTTTATTTTTAGTTTGTATGTGCCTTTCAATCTGAAGTGAATCTCTTGTAGGCAGTTTGTGTAAGGATCCAGTTTTTTTATTCATTTAGCCACCCTATTTTTGATTGGAGCATTTACTTCATTTACATTTAAATTGTTGATAAATATGTACTTATTGCCTAGTTACTCATATTTTTGGTCTTCTCCCCTCCACCCCAGCTTAAAGAAGTTTCTCAAAGAGTCCTTATAATACTTGTTTGGTGGTGATGAACTCCATTCGCTTTTTCTTTTGTGGGAAGCTCTTTATCTGTCCTTTGATTCTAAATGAAAGCTTTGCTGGTTAGAGTTATTTTCGTTGCAGTTCCTTGCTTTTCATCACTTTGAATATTTGGTGTCAATCCCTTGGATCCTCCAACAGTCTTATTGAGAAATCAGCTGAAACCAATTTTATGGGAACTTTCTAGTAAGTAACTAACTTTCGCTTGTTGCTTTTAACATTTTTTCCTTGTCTTTAACCTTCAGCATTTTAATTATGAAGTGTCTTGGTGTGGGCCTCTTTGGGTTCATCTTATTTGGGACTCTGTGCTTCCTGGGACCCTGTATATCTATTTCCTTCACCAGGTAAGGGAAATTTTCTCTCATTATTTTTTAAAATAATTTTTAAGTCTTTGTTCTCTCTCTTCTCCTTCAAATACTCATATGGTGTGAACATTGATTCTCTTGATGTTCCAAAGGACTGTTAAAATATCCTCTTTTTTTTTTCTTTCTGTTTTGTTTGGCTGTTTTCTGCTGCCTTAGCTTCTGAATCTCTGATTTGATCTTCCGCTTTATTTAATCTACTACTAATTTTCTTTAATGCGGCCTTCATTTCAGTTAGTGTATTCTTTTTTTCTGAAAGGTTAATTTTTATGTTTTCTATCTCTATTTTTGTTTCTTATATCTTGATGTTTTCATTGAGGTCATTAAGCATTCTCACAACCCATGAGAATCTACTGCATCCAGTAGATTGCTTGTCTCTGTTTTTTTAAGTTATTTCCTGGAGGTTTGTTTTGTTCTTTCATTTGGGACCTGTTTCCTTTCCCCCCATTTTGGCTGCCTATCTATGCTTGTTTTTATGTGTTAGGTAGGGCTGGTTATGTCTCCTTGTCTTAGTAGAATGGCCTTATTGCAGTAGGTGTACTGTGGGACTTAGTGGCAGAGTCTTTTTGGTCACCTAACCTGGGTGTTGAAGGTGTGTCCCTTGTGTGGGTTGTATGTGTCCTTCTGTTGTTGAGTCTTGGCTGCTGGATTAATTCACAGAATGATTGGTTGTGAAGACTTGTCATAACTACAGCAAAAGATCTATTGTGTAAGGGCTGACACTAAGGAACAAGATTTGCTTTAGCAGGGTTTTGGAGCCTACCAAGTCTTCCCTTTGGGTGTGTTGTCCTTGGAGGCAGCTGGGTGATGATCTGGCTTAGTCCAAAGTTGTCCACTGGGTATGTCATGCCACAGGCAAGTTCATTTGTAGTTTGTGCCCTCCTCAGGGCCACCTACAGGAGCCACAAAAAAAAGAAATCCACAGATGGCCTCCACCCATGCTAGGCTTGGAGGTGCTTCAAGAACCCAAGCTTTGGGAAAGCCGGGATGGCTCAGCGGGTTAAGCGCTTGCTTTGAAGCCCTGAGGAATGAGGATCGAATCCCGGCCACAGCCCATGCGGACCCATGTGCTGAACTGGGGAGTTCCCCCAGTTCAGTTTTCTTTCTTTCTCTCTCTCTCTCTGTCAAAAACAATAAAAAAAAAAAAAATTAAAAAAAAAGAGCCCAAGCTTCAAACTGAGGTTGCTTGCAACTAGTGTAAAACCTGAGGTCGCTTGGCAAGAGGTTTGGGACATGCTGAACCTGATGCTGCTTGGTAGGTTTTTGTGAACCTTTGATAGAGTATGGGAAAGTCTGCAGCATGAGCCAAGACAGCTAATTTGTATGGGAAAGCCACTGGAAGTGCCTTGGGTAGGCCAGTAATTGGGGGTGGGGTAGGGTCTCATGAAATCACCATAGTGGGATGAATGAATGGTATTAGCCAAGTTGATGGAGACTCAAATGTGGCAGTCTACCCATGTCTGAACATCAGGAGTGGAAAGGGCTCAGCAAAGAAACAATGGATTCAGTCAGCTCTTCTGTCTGGGCCAAAGCTGCTCCTACAGCCCACACCTTGAAGACAGAGAACACAATTTCTCTCCATGTATCTCGGGCACTTCTCAAACTGCTGCCCCAGTGCTGGGACTCTGCACAGGCGAGTTGCTTAGTGTCTAAGTTCATGTGTGGGCTCTTTAAGAGGAGTTCCTGGAACTGCAGCTGCCCTTCATCTCACTCAGCCACAATCTCCACTGATTTTCATAGCTAGAAGTTATGGGAACTTCTCACCCTGACACTGGAACCCAGGTAACCTGCTGTGGGGCTGGGACCCGTCTCTACTTTGGGGATGACCTCTACAGCTGAGGTATTTTTCTCAATTTTTATGATGTATGTGTGAGACCAACATGTTCTGTGTCTCTGCCCCTCATACCAGTCTCACGATGGCTTTTCTTTTTCATTAGAGGTAGGACTTTGGTTCAGCTGTACTTCAGGCAATTCCCAATGATGGTAGTTCTGTATATAATTTAGTTGTAGTTTAAATGTGGTAGTAAGAGGAGGCAAACAGTATTTACTTACTCTGCCATCTTTACCAGATATCTCTGAGATTATTTTTATATTTGCAGCTCTCTACTTCATGTACAAATGGTTCATTTATATTTACATTTTGTTTAATTAGTTGTGATGTGATCCAATACTAAAATCATCCTGCAGAATTTATTTATATAACAAATATATACAAAAATATATAAACTTGCAAACCTTTACATATTAATTCACTAAAAATTATCTGAAAGGTAGTTCTGATTGCAATAAAAAGCAAATCTGAGAGTCTTAAATAAATAAAAAAAATATTCTAAAAAATTTTCTCCAAAGATTTTGTAATAGGAAAAGTTATGATTAAGATGATGTTTTTGATGATGATGATGATGATGATGATGATGATGATGATGATAATGATATATGTTAGGCTATCTGAAAATAATTGCAGGACCCTGTAAAGTAGGTTACACTCTAGTTCAAAGATAACTCTTGATCATTTCCTACTCCATTGCTCTGCTTTTCAGTAAGGTGATAGGATGTTGAATGAAGCCACTGAAACCATAAGATGAATGGAAAATTTCTGTTGCCAGGGAAACCACTAGTAGGTATTGTATGATCTTTATATTGTTCTTTTATTCTCAGTGCATCAGTTTCTTGGTGCAGGAAAAAAAAGGTTAGGACTAACGTGTGTCCATACAATCGGGACATGTCTTATGTAAAATCTCAACAGTATAAATCAATCTTTTACTTTTTTTATAGTCTCTAGTAATCTGTAAAATATCTTATTAAAAGTAAAAATTAGATTCTTTAAATTGAGATATTATTTAACTTTATTGTTTCCCTCAAGACTTCCACTAAATGTGCCAAGACTTCTGTTAAATGTATAAAGTCTAAATTGATAGATGATTTCTACTTGTTCTCTTCTTAAGGTGCCACTGTGCCAATGCATTATCTATGGCAGTTGATTTATGTTACTTTTATTTTAGTCCCAGAAAAAAATGAACACCTATACTATTTGTCTAACAGTATTTTTCTCTGGGGGTAAGACGATTGCCATTTTTACATGCTGACCTAAAGTTGAAAAGAATAAAATCGAGAACTATTTTATTTTCCAAACATGCTTTTGAAGTCTTCAAAGTGAACCTTGATAGAGAATATATCCAGATAAAAATGCCACTACTCCTCTGACCTCAGGAAGAGAAGAAAAACAAAATATAAAAACAGAAATTTCCCCTGGTAGATACCCTCTTTTAAAGAACTGATCATTAAACTATCATGCTATTTGACATACTTTGAAAAAAGTATGGCATTACTTCTATTAGAGGTTAATTTGGGGAATTATCTTTATAAAAAAAATAATGTCGCAACTTTAGAAACAGTGCAGTAAAGACATTTTTCCTATCATGATGAATGTACTTTGTATACCTAAAAGGGTTCATTTATCTTAGATCCCAATGGACTAAATCTGGATTAGAGACCACCAGGGAGTATGTACTTGGATGGCTGTGGCATGGCTCCAGATAGAATAGCTTTTACTGAATTACACTTGGGCATTTTGCCACCAGTTATATTGTAGACATTAAAAGATATAATTATAAGGAACTTGTTAGTTTCCTTTTGTGTCAAGGTTATTGAGGCCATTGGTCAATATATGGAACTGCTTCCTCTTCCCAAAGAAGAATTTTATCTCAGGTCTCAGTATTGGAAAAAGGTATACCTCTTTAAACACTACCTCCTCTCCCTTCCCACTTCCCTAAATTTATAGCCAGTATATCTGTTAACTTTATCCTGTTGTTTGGACCACCAGAAAGTTGAGTCAAAATTTTGCTACACCTACTCAGGACTTTTTGTAGGCATTTTTATTTGCTAATCTCAACCCTGAGTTTATTATTTCTTTGTCATGATTTTCTTTATTCTTTTACTAAACTGTTTTTTTATATATATATCATTTTCTTTATTGTAGGCATTTTAAATAAAAACAACAACACATAAAGCACTTGAGTGAGATAAGATGTTTTGGCTTTTTTGTGTATAACTGAAACTTGCTTTTTCTATAATCACTTCTTCAAATATCACCTAATGGATTAACCATTTTTCCTACTGTAGACATGTGAAAGAGAAGTGTGATGGTGATAATGAACTATTTTTTGTTTGTCTTTTTAACAGATATAATTGGCATATAACATGTTTCAGCTGTATAACATAATGAGTCAATGTATATATTTAAGCCTTGCCGCTAAAACTCCACTTTAGCTTTCTGCCTTTTTAATCCCTCTGCTCCTTAATGGGTATTTATCTTAGTGGTTTCATCTTCTCAAGCTATACTTCTCAGTGTTCCTAAGAGTACCTTTAAATGTTTTCTCACATAGTTTAAATTTGAAGTTTTGAATAGTAAACTGCCAAAATTTAATGAAACTAAACAAATCAATTGGATATGATAATTAGTGAGTCTTGGAGATTGGTTGCATTTCTCCCTGTGTTTAGAGGCATAAGCAATATGCTACTGATATTGAGATACAACCACTTCTGGAGAACATTTCTATGAAATGTTATTTCAACAAGTTTTAATGCACAAGGGAGAGTTGCAAAGAAATCTCCATATAAACATATGATTAGTTGCACATATAAAATGAGAGACAAGTGAAGAAAATTAAGGCATTGAGAAGGTGCTTACATTTACTGAATATTAATTATATGCCAGCTGTTAATTTGTTATACTTGGATTAAAAAATACATTTTTTATTCTTTGAGAATGATAAAATATTGCCATACCTTTGTAACATTCCTTGTTTTAATAGATGTAGGAATTATTTGAGGGAGATTAATAAAATAGGCATCTATAAACTATATTTTTAGGAAAAAAAGCAGAAGCTAGGAGCAAAAAAGTTTCTCATTTATTTCTACTATTCTTTTGTAAGAATTGCAGAAGACAAGTCTCTTTATATACTTCTTGGAAGCTCAAAGATTTGCTTTATGTCCAGTTATTTTACCTCAGGTATCTAGGTTTGCTGTTATTATTTACAAGCACCAACCTTTTATTATTTTTCTCTTCTCATTATTTTTTTAATTGTTAAATTTATTGGGGTGACATTGACTGATATCAATTACATTGTTTCCAGCTGTACAATGATAGATTACATTGTCTATACATCGCATTATGTGCTCATCATGCAGAATCAGCTCACTTTCCATCACCATATATTTGATTCCCCGTCCCTACTCCACCACCCCTCCATCCCTCCCACCTCCCTCCCTCCTTACCCACAGGTAACCAGTGAACTATTGAGTGTGTCCATGAATCTTTGTTTCTTTGTTCCTTTCAATTTTATATTCCACCTATAAGTGAGGTCATATGTTTCTCGATTCTTTAAGTCTCACTTATTTCGCTTAATAAGATATTTTCAAGGTTCGTTTATGTTGTCACAAATTGCTGTATTTCATCTTTTCTTATTGCTGAGTAGTATTCCATTGTGTAAATGTACCACAACTTCTTTATCCAGTCATCTACCGGAGGACACTTTGGTTGATTCCACAACTTGGCCACCGTGAACAGTGCTGTAATGAACATTGGGGTACATATATCTTTGCGGATTAAGGTTTTCAGGTTTTTTTTTTGGTAGATACCCAGGAGAGGGATTGCTGGGTCATATGGCAATTCCATTCCTAAATTTTTGAGGAGTCTCCACACTGCCTTCCATAGTGATTATACCAATTTACATTCTCACTAGCAGTGTATGAGGGTTCCTTTTTGTCCACAGCCTCTCCAGCACTTGTTATTCCTTGTCTCTTTGATTATAGCCATTCTAACAGGTGTGAGGTGGTATCTCACTGTGGTTTTAATTTACGTTTCCCTAATTGTTAGTGATGTTGAGCATTTCTTCATGTATCTATTGGCTGTTTGTATGTCTTCAGGTCTTCTCATTATTTTTAATTGGACCTATATCAATCATTGAGTCTAGGGAGGAGGCAAAGTAATTGTAAAGTTTGCATTTGTTTGTTTATTAGAACAGGATACCCTATTTTCCAATTCTTTTGGTTTTTTTGTTTGTTTGTTTTCAGGGTTTATTTATTGTTTGAGAGAAGGTGTGAGAGAAAGAGAGAGAGAGAGAGAGAGAGAGAAGAGGGGAGGGCCCAGAGCAGTCTCCATAGTCTTATGACATTAGTTGTGACACGCGGGTGCATGTGGGGCCGTAAGGGGCAGAAATCCAACTGGGGGCGCCCCACATGGAAGGCAAAAACTTTCACCACCAAGCCATTCTGGCAGTTACCTGTTGTGCTGCAGTTCAGCTTATGGATTTGTACAGGCTGGGGCTTGGATTCAGTCCCCAGAGCTTATGGTTGCAAGGCAACCGCTAAACCTGTTGAGCAATCCAGCATCCCAAATTTGGTTTCATCTCTATCATTAACTTATTTGGTATTAAATATTAATATCACCATTCAAAATACGCATATGTTGTACATGATTCTATTTTAATGCCCTTGCAACAACCGTTGTCTCTGTTTGGGTATTTTTTTTTTCTCACTTTTTCCTCAATTTTTCTCAAATGTGGCTATCCACAGAGGCCTATCCTGATAACTCTACCTAATACTGTACTTTCCCATTGCCTTGATCTCCTTCATAATGCTCTGTCATTTTCATCACACTTATTACTTTCTTTATTTTTTTTAATTGTTATTACATTTATTGGGGCAATATTGGTTAGTAACAATAAAATAGGTTCCAGGTGTACAATTCTACATTATATCATCTATGTGTTGCATTAAGTGTTCACTACCCAGAGTCAGTTTTCTTTCCATACCATATAAATTTATTTGGCTCCCCCTCCCTCCTTTTTCTTTCTCCCCGCTTATCCTCACACCACCACTGAACTGTTGATTAATAGGCTGTATTATGAGATTTTGTTTTTTTGTTGCTTTGAGTTTTATATTCCACATATGAATGAAGTCATATGGTTCTTAATTTTTTTGTCTGACTTATTTGCTTAGCATGGTGATCTCAAGGTCTATCCATGTTGTTATAAATGGCAGTATTTCATCTTCTCTTATAACTGAGTAATATTCCATTATATCTTATTACTTTCTAAGATAAAGTGGGTTTTGTTTAGTGTATGTCTCTATTAAGAGGTAAGTTCCATGGGCTGTTTTGTCCATTAACTTTTCATAAATGCCTAGCCTGGTATGAAGTAGGTTTTAAAAAATACTTGTTCATTGACTTAATACATTTTTTTACAAGGAGCAGAATTAAAATAATGTGGATAGTAAAGTTTATGGTAAGAAGACATTTTTGTTTTTGCATGAGAGTTTAACCAGTTTAATAAGAGGTGAACAGTATGCTGAACAGTGAAAAGCAACTTTTACATATGGATTAAATTTTTATTGTTAAAATGGAAAAAAATAAAATGATTTTAAGGTGAAATATTAAGGAAAAATAGCTTAAGAATAACTCAAAAAACTATTAATTTTTTTGTTTAGCTTCATTTTGGAAATGGCATAATTTGACCAGTGTGTATACAGAAGGGAATTTTACAAATATAAATCAAAGGCTATGAAGTGCTTATTTGGCAGTTAACCTTCATCTGGCTCTGAATGGATATATGCCATTAAGTAAGTTGTAAATTGTTATAGTGCCCAGCTGGTCAATGAAGCCATATTTAATCTAGTTCTCTTTTGATTTCACTTACTCATTTTTTAGTCGATCTTTAAGCCCTTTTGAAAAAATTTATGTGTACAACTTGTAGAACTGAACATCCTTATGACCTCTTCTGTGACTAAATAATCTGTATTTTCCCCAATTAGCCTATAT
>PVKE010014415.1:0-14515 GCA_004027555.1 Craseonycteris thonglongyai
GAGTGCAGGGTGGCGGTGGGGGAGGGGAACCATGTTTCTAGCTCTAGATAAATAAATGATCCTAAGGATAAAAATTTTAGCATTTACATAGTAAGAGTTAAAGACAATATGTTTATTTTAAAGATTTATTTTATTGTTTTTGACAGAGACAGTGAGACAGAAAGAAGGGAGAGGGCCCAGAGCAGTCTCCATAGTTGTATGTCATCAGTTTTCAACATGGTTTCGTTCCATATAGGTGGGTAGGGGCCTTGCAGGGTGGGAACTGTGCTGGGGGCCTCCCATATGGGAGGCACGCCCCCTTGAGCCAGGGGCTGAACTGGAAGGCAAGAACCAAACTGGGGGCCTCCCGCATGGGAAGCACACCCCAGTTCAGCATATGGGTCCACATGGGCAGGGGCTGGGATTTGATCCTTGGTCCTCGTGGCTGCAAAGCAAGTGCTTAACCCCCTGAGCCATCCAGGCTTCCCCCACTATGTTTATTTGAATAATCTTTAACTTAATATGGCTCAGGTTTTTTAAGTAACATGGTTTCAGCATATACAGAAAATTAATAGAGTTTGGTGAAATACTTAAGGCCCAAGACGAATAAGTGATTTTCAGGCATTTGAGAATTCTGACATTTCAGAGCTCAAAGAATTTAAAACAATCCCTCTCCTCTTCTCAATTCTTGGATCACTCTGTCTTTTAAAAGAGAAGAGGAAGAAATAATGACTTTCAATTACTTTTCTGTTCAAATTTGGGGGAAATGAAAAGACATCTTTGAAGATAATGAGGGTTCTGGATTCTGACAACCCAGAGACAGGATTTGGGGTCAGACACCGTGCCAGGCTCATGAGAGCTGATTCATAAGCACGTGTTGCAGTTAGTAGGCCTTTTATGGAATGGAGATTAATAAACTGGGTTTAGCTTAACTTCTATCCTGAAGACCTTCATTAACATGTTCGCTGTTAGGAAACTGAATGGTTTTTGCTTTTTTGTCATAGATTTTTGTTGACGTTGTTGGAGAAAATATGGAAGACCCCTTAGGTGGAAAAGGAATACATGATTGCAAGGTATGATTGCTGTTCCCGTAGCCCAAAATAATTACACCACAATTTAACATTTAGTTTAATGGTCTTTTGAGAAGAGATGGAATCTTTACATTTCTGTGCAAATTGTCCCTAAAAGTTTTAATGTGTTTGCAGAGCACTTCAAAAATGCAGTGCTTGAATAATCAGAGGTGACAGCAGCAGTAAGTACAAGCTGACCTTATAAAGATGTCTTTTGTCACTTCCATACTTGATGAGAGGATAGTGGCTCACCTGAGATGACCTTCAGATGGACAATCTTAAGCAGAGTAGCTACCCAGCTAAGAGCTTGTCTCCTACAAACTAATCTCAGAGCATTCCATTCTTATGCCAAAGAGGTATTAGAAAAACATGGGCGTGAAACAGAAACTTGAAAGCCAGACTATAAACCTGGGCTGGCAAAACCAGTTTCAACATAATAAAGGGGATACACTTGTGTCTAATATTTTAAGGGGTGCCAGTCATTGTGCAGTAGCCAAGGTTGATTGATATCTATGTGGTGCCATTATTTTGAACACAAAGACAGTAATTGGGTTTGTTTAATCAGTAGTTGATCATGAACAATGTTGCTTTCTTTCAATTGGGTATGACCTGCCAGAGAATCAGGAAGGTTTATTTTAAGTAAAAATACGTTTTATTGCTAGTGTACAGTTCTATAATGCATCGTTGTATATGGCATTGCGTGCTCCCCACCAAGTCTCGTCTCCTTTGGTCACCTTATACTTGACCCCTTTACCTCCTGTGACATCCCACACCCTCCCTTCCCCTCTGGTAACCACCATACTGTTGTCTATGTCTACGACTTTGTATTGTTGTCGTTGGTTTGCTGCTTTTTGTTTTATAGTCCGCATCAATGAAATCATATGGTTCTTGTTCTTTTCCATCCGACTTGTTTCACTTAGCATAGTACTCTCCACATCCATCCATGTTGTCACAAATGACAATATTTCATCCTTCCTTATGACTGAAGAGTATTCCATTGTATATATGCACCACATCTTCTTTATCCAACCATCTATTATAGGACATATAAGTTACTTCTATGTCTTGGCCACCATGTATAATGCTGCAGTGAACATAGGGGTACATATATCTTCATAAATAAATTTTTGGTGTAGATTTCCAGAAGTGGAATTACTGGGTGATATGGTAGCTCTATTCCTAATTTTTTGGAGGAATGGATATAGTTTTTAGTGCTAATGGTAATATAACCTTTAACACAGTGTTTATCAAATATAAATGTTTAAGGATTATTTGGGGATTTTTAAAAATGTGATCTGGGACCCACTCCCAGAGAGATCCTGATTCTGAAGGTCTAGGGAGAGGTCTCCAAATAGGCATTTTAAGCAAATTCTTCAGGTTATTCTGAGGTATGTTGGCCAACACTACACATTAAGATACTCTATATTATACCTCACAAGATATATAAATGTCTAATCACCACATTGTACACCTAAAACATTATTATATGTCAGCTATGATTAAAAGATGAAATTTTTAAAAAGTTATAAAATGAAGTTACTGTATTATAAGCATCTTCTTCAATAAAAGCCATCTGACACCTGAGATGCTACAATTACTTAAGCAATTGTGCTGGGCTAAGTTATTGGGAAAATAAGATTCTATTTAAAAAGAAAATTGCTTTTGACCTACATCATTTATAGGGACCAAAACATTAAATGGTAAAAAACAAAAACAAAAAAAAACAAACATTAAATGGTAATAAAAATAACTCAATAAAAATTTCTTTTTTAACCATATTTAAGGAGGGTAATGGGTAATATAAACTGTAATCAAACAAAATAAGTCATTTAAAAATTAATTAGCTATTGAGAAGAGGTTTACTTGCTGAAATTAAAAATTGAATCACCACTAAAAATTTTTAAATCTAAGGCAAAATGCTAAAAGCCAAATGGCATAATTTCTATAAACCTCTCTCCAAAAATTTAATAATTAAAAGACTGTATGTATTTAAATCACATCAAGATGAACTGGTTTCATAAGAAACACAAAATTTTAAAAGCAACATCAGAGCTAAGAAATGTTACTGAACAAAACAAAATATTTATCTCATATCATAAAAGAAAAAATTGATCTAGAAACCAATAATCATTCCATTTTGGCATGGGTCTTCGTAATGATGTCAGTATTTGGTAGACTCCAGTATTTATTTCTGGACAAGATGAATATTATTTTAACCACATATAAGTAGTCAATCGGTTTTTGTTTGTGGTTGGTTGGTTTTATAGGCACTCTAGTATGTACCAGGCTAGCATCAATGTTTGTATAGAGTGTGGTGGAAGTACAATGAAGAAAAAGAGAAGGCCAAATGGAAGGATGTGAACATCAACTGAATAACGAAGAAGGAAACCACTTGAGAGAGGAGCTCAGACCAGCCAAGTGAAATTCTGAGCCTGGACATGAAGAAGTTTCCATGAGTCGAATGACAGGAGTGATAGTTACACAGCAGACATTGCCTCTCTACACAATTTCTTCTAGAAAATCGAAGCAAACATATGAATCATCCGGACCCGAAGAAGCCTTGATTTTTCTCAGAAGGCTACTTCAGAATTCTTGATCGTAACTATGTGGTCGTGGTCAGCTCCTTTACCTCTCCAAGCTTCAGTTTTTTTTTTTCTATAAAACAAATATAAATATATATATATATTTATTTATTTATTTTGACAGAGAGAGAGAGATACAGAGACAAAGACAGAGAGAACTGAACTGGGGGCACTCCCCAGTTCAGCATATGGGTCCGCACGGGCCGGGCCGGGATTTGATCCTCGGTCCCCGGCTCTGCAAGGTGAGTGCTCAACCCACTGAGCCATCCTGTCTTTCCCTTAGGAATCCCCACATTATCCATTGTCTGGTGGATAAAAGGAGGTTCCATACTCAGAGTGCCAAGGACAGGAAAAGTCTTAGTCCAGGCATGTCCAACCTGCTGGCCAGGATGGCTTTGAATGGGGCTCAACACAAATTCTTAAAACATTATGAGACTTTTTTGTGATCTTTTTTTCCTTTTAGCTCATCAGCTATTGTTAGTGTTGGTGTATTTTAGTGTGGCCCAAGACAATTCTTTCAATGTGGCCCAGGGAAGCCAAAAGTTTGGACACTGCTGTTAATCCATCAGAGCTATCATTGTTATGAACTCTTTTTCGGGTAAATACCTTTTACTCCCATGTGATATTTTGTAAAGGCTCAATGCCTAATTATTAGAAATACAGAGGCCTAGGTTTGGAAGAATGTCAGAGGCCATCTCTGTTCCAAGCTCTCTCTCTTCATCCAATGCCAGGTCAGAACCTGAAAGTTCAAGTGAGTTCAAAGCAGCCTAACAATATGGCACTTTCCTAGTTGATATTCCTTAAATAGTTGTTCAGTATTTACTTAGGAATTGAATAATTAGAATAATAGAGAAAAGTGTATTTTTCACTTCTCATGCTTGGTAACCTTGCTTTGGGCAAGGCCATTAACATACCGGTAGTTTTGCAACTTACCATTTGAGTGATCAAAATTAACTTATTTTGGGTTGAAACATAAGACTTTCTTAATTTTTCCAAAGTCTCTTTTTCAACCATGGCTCAACGAGTAAAAGCTGACATTAAAACATGAGTCTTAGGAATGCTGGGATGGCTCAGTATGTTGAGCGCTTGCCTTTCAACCGCAGAGTCCAGGGGTTGAGTCCTGGCCTTGGCCCGTGCAAACCCACATGCTTAACTGCAGAGAAGCTGGTGGCTGCTGGGATGGTGGCGAGGGTTCTTGCCTTCCATATGGGAGGCCTCCAGTTCAGTTCTGACCCCACATCCACCTGTGGGGAATGTAACTGTGTCACAACCAATGATGTACAACTTTAGAGACTGCTCTGAGCTCTCTCTCAAGCAATAAAATAAATCTTTAAAAAAAATGTGTCATAATTAATCAATAATTAATGTTATTAATAATGAGTTAATAAATTTCTACATCTTAAAGTTTAAATGCCAGTGTATTTAGAATTTGCCTGGCATCCAAAACGAGGTACAATTTGGTATTTTCTTTTTAAAACAAATCTTAATGCCACGTACCTCTTTAAAAGGTTAAATTCTTATATTCAAGCGATATTATATCTTGCTAATGTCCTTCTCCGTGGCCACTAAGGTAGATTATGCCACAGATGAAATGGTCCTTCAGACTCTCTGAGACCAAGATTTGTGATGGACAGGGATCCCTAGAACCTGATTTTGCTGAGATAGTTCTCATGGTTAAGTAACAACCATAGACCTGATTGGTACAGGCTGTTGAGGTCAGACATAAACGGTAGAAACCAGATTAAAGGATAGGAATAACTGTGTAGTTAACTAAATGTTCAGGGCAGAGCTAACAAAATTCAGTTTTTCTGGACAACCAAGCCATTTTCTCCACAATTGCTGGAAGTTGGGTTAGGATCTACAGCTGGTTGCCTCTCTTTTCCATTTCATTTTGCCTGTCTAAACATTGCATAAGTAATTACTTGATAAATTCAGTGTTGATGCTGGCACTTGAACAGACAGACAAGAGTGGCTGTTCATTTTAAAATTTATAAATCCAATATAAATAGTAACCAAACCCCAAAGGAGAATGCCTGAAAATGTTCCTGTTTAAAATTCACAATTGCATTTAACTTGCCTAATTTCAACCCACACACTTACAGAGCTTAATATAAAAACACTCTTGGCCGATATTTAAAATAATGTGGCATTTGACAAAGGATTCAAGTATTAAATTTAAAAATGTACTCTGCCTTATAGTTTTAATATAAACTCTCTAGATCCATTACTCACAGGATTAACCCGGGGTTCTCTCTTTTTCCCCAGCACACCATGTACGTGTGCATATACAAACATGCATGCTCAATGCAAAGGCTAGAAAACATAGTCTGAGAATATACTATGAAAAAATAGTTAATGGAAAACAGTTATTTTAAATTTTAAGTATCTCTTAAAAATACACAAGACACAGACCACCTGCCTCACAAGTGAAAAATGCTAAAATAGACATAATCCATTAACCATGTCATGACAGCCAAATTGCATAAATTCTTTAGATGCTGAACCTGGCTACAATAGCAGCAAATTTTATGAACTGAGTGATGGAGAGGAAGAGAGAAGAAAACATCTATACAAAATGTCCATTTTTTTTTCTAGTTGTTTCATAGCCTAACAGAAATTTTAAAACTCTTCTTAAGTTTTAACTGCAACAGTTAAAAAGGAAATCTATTAAAAACAAACAAATAAACAGACAACTGGGGCTGGGACTGCTTGCATTTATATCATAGTGCTCCTACTGTAACTGTATCAATTTTGGGTCACACAAATTTGACTAAATGTACTTGGTGGTTGGGTCTAAGAATGTGATATAGGGAAAAGAAGGCGGAAAAGCAAAAACATGTAGAATATTTTACAAAATTGAAAATGACACCAGTGAGGTTTAAATAAAACACCCAATTAATATACATAATTTCACTTCTGTGCTATAGTCAAAGAATTTTCTTCGATCTTCAAATTTAACTTGCTTTTGAAAATCAGGTTTATTGAAATATAATTCATATACCATTTAATGAATTCATTTAAAATGTACATTTAAATGATTTCTAGTCAAGTTGTACAACCGTCAGTCATCTCAGTTAATTTTAGACCATTTTTTATTATCCAAAAAAAGAGCTCATACCTATTAGCAGTAACTCTTCACTTTTCCCAAGGCGTCAGGCTTAGGAATCCATTAGTCTACTTTCTGTCTCTATAGATTTGCCTATTCTGGAAATTTTATATAAATGGACTCATACAATATATGGTCTTTTGTAACTGCTTATTTCACTTAGTTTAATATTTTAAAGGTTCACCAATGTTGTAATAGGTATCAGTATTTCATTATTTTTTACAGCCTAATAATATTTATAGCTATAAAATGTCCTCTTAAGCACTGCTTTAGCTAAATCCAATAAAGTTTTGGCTTGTTGTTATTTTCATTCATCTCAAAATGTTTTGATTTTCCTTGTGATTTCTTCTTTGACCCACTGATTATATATGAGTGTCTTAATTAATTTTCACATATTTTTTGTGAATTTCCCAAATTTCTTTTGTTATTGATAGCTAATTCCATTGTCATCAGAGAACATATTTCTATTTCAATTCCTTTAAACTTGAGGTTTTGTTTTTAATGGCCTAAAATACCTTTACTTCACATGCATTTGAGAAGGTACATTCTGTTGCTATTGAGTAAAATGCTTTATAAGATGTCTGTAAGGTCCATTTGGTTTCTAGTGTTGCTCAAGTCTTATAGTTCCTTTCTGATATTCTGACTAGTTATTCCATCCACTATGAAAAAGTGAGGTGTTGCAATCTTCAACTATTGCTGAATTTTTCTATTTCTCTCTTCAATTCTATCCATTTTTGCTTCACGTAATTTGGAGCTATGTTATTATAGTCTCTAGATTATTTTTTTTTTAGTAGTATCCTCAAATTTGTTAATATATCCTTGTTAAAATTCTTATGAGGTAACTTTCATGTTTTACATCGTAAGAGACTCTGAGATTACTATTTGAAGAATTCAGTCCTGCTATTAAGCAACAGTCAAAATTAGGTTGATTTGCCTTTTTTTATAAAAGAAATATAACAGTTTATTACTTCGTAGAATGGATGTACTACCACTATTAATTCCAATATATTTATAAGAAAAATGTTTTAACTACTTTGTAGTTTCCAAAAACCATTAGGCATTCTAGAAATGAAGTATGTTTATCTGTGAACAACTGACATCTTAATTATAATTCATTCTTATTTACTTATTAGAGTAGGTATTCATATACTACACCAACATAGTTCACCTGAAATAAAATAACACTTAACACTTTGGCAAATCTAAATTTTCATCTAAGATCTGCTACCAACTTACCCTTAACCTAGAGAAGTTGCTTTGGCTTTGTGTGTTTTGGTTTCCTTGACTGTAAAGTAGAGATAGTATTATCTGTTTGCCTAATTCATAAGGATACTATGAGGATAAAATAACTAATAAATGAGACATTTTGAAAATTATATGTACCTAACAAATGTTTTTATGACTACAGACCTTGTATAAAAAGAACATAATTGCACACACGTAAAAAAACAATCAGCATTTGCAAAAGGCCCCCCAAAAGAAAGAAGAGAAGAGAAGAGAAAAGAAAAGAAAAAAAGGAGATGCGAGGATTGCTCATTGGGTTAAGCACTTGCCTTGCAGCCCTGGGGTCAGAGGATTGAATCCCAGCACTAGTCCCGTGTGGACCCATATGCTGAACTGGGGAGTGCCCCCAGCTTTGTTCTCACTGGAGTGAGCTTCCCACGTGGGAGGCCTTCAGCCCAGTTCCTGCTCTGCACAGACCCATGCCCACCTGTGGAATGAAACTCTGTAGAAAACCAATGATGTACAACTATGAAGAATGCTCTGGGCCCTCCCCCTTCTCTCTCTCTCTTTCTCCTTCTGTCAAAAACAATAAAAATAAATCTTAAAAAAAATAGTTTTAGGGGAAGCCGGGATGGCTCAGTGGGTTAAGCGCTCACTTTGCAGCGCCAGGGACCGAGGATCGAATCCCGGCCCCAGCCCGTGTGGACCCATGTGCTGAACTGGGGAGTGCCCCCAGTTCATTTCTCACAAGAGTGAAGACCCTGGCCCAGTTCCTGCCCTGTGCAGCCCCCCGCCCACCTGTGGAATCAAACTATGTGGAAAACCCAATGATGTGCAACTATGGAGACTGTTCTGGGCCCTCCCCCTTCTCTCTATCTCTGTCTCTGTATCTCTCTCTCTCCCTGTTAAAAAAAAAACAGTTTAAGAAAATTTTAGACATGCAAGAACTCAAGTATATTCCCATCATCACCCTATCCTTTTCTGGCAAGCTGCTATACTCAAAATGGTGAAATAAAACCAGAAAGAAGTATGGGTACTGCTATTTTTCATCATGTTATGGGAACTGTTTGACTTTTCAAATTATTTGCACATAAGACTTGTTGGAAAATTTTAAAAAATACATAACTGAAAAAAAAGGTGAATCTCACTGGGAACTAACTGAGAATTGTCTGGTGACATTAACTGAAACATCAATTAATTCTAGTTTGTAGTACTTAATGTTTACCTTGATAAAGTGAGTATAAAAAGAGGTAGTTTTAATACAAATTTTCTCTTTGTATTGCAAGTGATAAGTACTTATAAACTAGCCTATTTAAAAAAGGTCTCCATATAACTGGTTACACCATAGCATCACCAATATACATCGTTAGGAAAATGAAAAAAATCCAGCTCATTATGGGAGTGGGTAGGTGTTTGTGACTTGGTTAAAAAGAATCCAGTGTCCATATGCATGATTGTAGAATTGTACACCTGGAACCTATGTAACTTTACTAACTAATGTCATCCCAATAAATTTCAAACAATAAAAAGTCACCTAAAAAAAAGAATCTAGTGTCAATATCATATATACATTCAAAAGTCCTGTGTGTCAAACTTGGTGTGCTCTGGAAACTACTAAATGACTATGGTCATTACAAAGGCATTGACAATGAAGATTCAAGTGAACAGTTCAAATAACATTGTTTCATAAAATGAGTGATAAAATAGGTTTTACTAAATTAATATATTATTTTGTGTAATATATAATTTAATACTTATGCAAACTAAATATTCTAAGTAAAAGAAAAATGAATTAGATATCAAACTATTTCCCAAAAATGTCTTTCATTTTCACTGAGGTGATTAAAAAAAAAAAAAAGCAAGATGAACTTAATATTCCTCAAAAGCTCAAAGCTGAGGCCATAACTTACTCATGTTTGTATCTTATGCCTATTTAAGGAAGCCTTTCTTCCTCACTGTCATATCAGCCTATTCTTTACTTCATAGCATTTATCATTCTTTTACTTTCATGTTTATTTTTGTATTTAAAGTCTATCTCCCTCACCAGAACGTAAGCCCAATGAAAGCAGGGATGTTACTGTCTTATTCACAACTGAATGGACCTTTTTTAAATTTGCTGTTAAATTACTTAATCATAGAGAGATGCATTAATGCATCTCTCTATGCTGCTTGGCAAGAGAAGCCTTGGCAATGCAACTTTTGTGTTAGCAATAACAACTCCAGGCTAAATTTGGGGAAATGTTAGACTAATTAGAGTATCACTGAAAATGTGCTTCAGTACCAGTATTTAAGTTTATAATTTTAGCATTTTCAAAAAGCAAGAAAAATAAACAATAACATATTACTGTACCCAGACTGTAATAAATATAGCTCTGTTGAAACCCAAACTGTTATTAGGTTCAACAAATTAAACTCTGGCAGTATGCTAAATCCCCACAGATGTTTTAGGTATTTGATTTCCAAAGAGGATAGTTCATCAATTGTTTACTTCAATATACAAGGCTCCTTTTATAATTGTGTAGGAAAGAAATTAACTTTTATCACAGATTTAAGAAGCTAGTCTGAGAAAAACTGTGATCAACAGTTAAAGAGGGAAGCAAACATATTGAACACAAGTTGTTCTGAGGAGCCAGAGCTCATTAAGCACTCCTAGAGAGAATGATCTGCTGAGAGCTATGTCATTGATTGCAAATTTTTGTGTGAATTCACACTGAATGGATCTTAAATGTTACCCAGTGCCTCCCAGATCATAGGTATTCAGTCAAAATTAAATAGATGAAGAGTGAATGAATGAATAGTTGGTAGACACAGTAGAAATGTACATTAATTAAATCTTCAAACAAATTTGAGGTCATCTTCTGAACAATGGGAGGAAAAAGTGCCTTGTCCCCAAACAATTCTCACAAGTAATGAAGTTTATGGTGAGCATTGGTGTTGAAATCTTTCTACTCACTGGATAGAATCATAGTAGAATTGTAGCTATTACTAGCCTTTGTCCTGTGGGAAAATTCTCAAAAGTTTATATAACCATTTTAGTTACAGAGAAACATGGTCAACTAAGCAACTATTGCAAGAGATTTGGCAGAAGGAAGGAAACAAAGTAAACTTGATAATGAAACGGTGTTATGTATTCAAAAGCAGTTACTGGTTGACTCGTTCACCTTAATAGCACATTTTGCTTGATTATCACTTGGAAGCCAGATTGACTGTAGTTTCACTTTACTTGAAACTCTTTGATGGCTCCACACTGGCTACAGAAACAACCAAAATCTTCAGTACGAAATATGAGTCCTTCCATAATCTGTTTGCTTTCCTCTCCCAGTATATGGTTTCTCTCTAAGCAAATAGCTCCCAGCTCCCAGAGTAAGCCAGGCTGTTTCCTCTCACAAAGCTTCTCACCCTGCTCTCTGCTTTGGGAAGCCCTCCTTTCCGTCCTGGTACACTCTGTGCTCTGTGTTTTGGTTAAGAAGCTGAAGTTTCCTAGCCCCCTTCTCCAAGATAAGTGACCAATCCCTTGTTCAAGTGTAGCCTTCTACCTTCACTTAGACTTTGTATAAGACCTGGCCCATGACTATGCATTTCCCACTGCTCTTCTCATCATTTACTCCAGGCACACTGGCTTCCTCGCAGTTCCTCAAAACCTCCATTCTCACTTGCTAGGAGTAAAATTTCTTTCAGATAATTGCATGTGTTCTCAGCTTCATTTGACTCTGCTCAAATGTCACCTCCTGAGATGTCTTTGACCACTCTAGCCAAAGCAGTCTCTCCCCTTCTCACTCTCTAAACAGAACTACCCCCTCACTGGCTGGGCTAACTTTAACTACCTTACTTCCTCTTTATAACACTGATCTAATATTTTATTATATCATTAGTAATGTATCTATCTTCCTTTCTATAATGTAAACTCTGTGAGGATGGGTCTTTGCTTTGTTCCCTGCTATAAATATTTGCAAATGAACAAATGACACCTGTGACACTTTATTACTACCTGTGTTAGCTTAAGACTTCTGTCTTCCCCTTGCTAGGACAGCAGGTGTTGTACCCTGTTCCTCCTAGTCTCCTCAGCTCCTGCCAGGCACAAAGCAACTTCTTAATATGCCTTGTATGACTGAATGATGTCAAGTATAAATTACCTGTAACAATGATTCCCAAATAAGGGACCCTGAATCCACAAACTGAAGAATACAATTGTATTTCCACAATCCCTTTATCTTAAACTCTTAAGACCAGATGTATTTCAAAACTCAGAACTGTTCATTATTTAACACCCCTAGTAGGGTCTGAGGCAGTACTCTGTCATCAAACACATTAATAGTTTTGCAACAAAACATGTGAAGAGTCCTACAAAGTGTGATAAATAATGCTTAAGTCAACTTTTTCTGTCAAGTGAAGTATCAAAATAAATTTGAAGAGTCTGGGATTTTGGAATGTGGTGCAGGCTGCAGATGCTTGTGGAAAGTTAGAAATCACTGGTTTAGCACATTCATTTAAAACATCTACTTTCTTTTCAGTCAGTGCAGCTAACATCAGTGAAGTGCCTACTATCTGTTAGCCCTTGTGCTAATCTCTTCAGATATGGAGGTAAAAACTACCATTTGCCCCATTTTATGAGTGAGGAAAGTAGGGCTTAATGAGAGGATTAGTAACTTGCCCGCACAGATAGACAATGGCTGAGCTGTCTGCCCATCAAAAGCTATGTTCTGGATCACCGGACCATCCTGACTTCATATAGTTCAAGATAAAAAATTTTCAGTCTTCCTAAGTTTCTTTCTGATGTTGAGCCAAAGCAAGTAACCATAAAAATCTTCAGGTTGTAAGTCCCTTTCTAGGAAAGGAAGAAAGAAGAAAGAAGAAAGGAAGAAAGGAAAGAAGGAAGGAAGGAAGGAAGGAAGGATGGAAGGAAGGGAGGGAGGAAGGGAGGGAGGGAAGAAGGAAGGAAGGAAGCTAACAGATGTCAAACATATGGCAATGGAAGGAGAACTGACTCTGGGTGAACACACAATGCTATATATGTGATGTATTATAGAAATCTACACTTGAAACCCTCATAATTTTACTAGCCAATATCACCCCAATAAATTTAATAAAAATTTTTTAAAAGCTGACTATAGGCAGACAATATTTAACTGTATTGCATAACAGAATAATTTATTTACTCAGCTAAACCAATGTTTAAACATTTATAAGAAAAGATCAAGTGATTCCAGATAATTAAAAATTATATAATCACTCCAACTTGCCCTGATTTCTTGTGCAGAACCATGATCAGGGTGTACTATTCCCTGACAAATGAGAGTAGGAACGGTAGAAGACAACAATTAAAAAAAAAGGCACTATTATAGATAATAAAAATGTAGATATTTTTACACTTATCTCTTTCAAGAACATCTTAGTTGCTTGAGTTTTTGTTAAGCCAGGCATTTGTTGATAAAATGTATTCCTGCTGCTCTTTTGGAATTACCAAATATTCTTTTGGGAATAAGGAGTTAATTGTAAAAGAATAATAAAACCATATGATGTTTAAAAAAATCCCTGCATATAGCTACAACTTCAACTGAAGACACAATGTTTTGGAATTTACCACACTTATGTGACAGCCTCAAAATATAAAATGCAGAGTTAGAAAAAAATATACACACATTCATTTTATGGCACAAAAGTGGATAATATGAACATGAAGATTAAGAAATGAAAATAACATATACTCTAAAAAAATCACAACAGAGACAGGCTTTATTTCAACCAGACGAATACTTCAATTACATCAACTTCTTCAAGACTTGAAGACATGGAAATTAATAAAGGTGGAGCTCAGAAGGCAGAGAAGGAAAAATTCAACATGGAGCAATGGACTGCTTATCCAAAATATCTTTCAGCAACACGTTCAATTCAAAAGATGAATTAGTTCTAAATCATGAGACCTCGTGTGTTTCAATATTTGAACAAAAATCACATTTGATTACCCATCAGTCCCAATGACGTCTTGCAAATAGAAGACTATAGAGAGGTCAGTATCATAACTCTTTTAAATGAGCAACTGAGATTGAAATACAGTTTTTAGTTTAAAATATTTCCAATGAGAAAACATACCGTAATTATTATTTAAGATGCCTTGTTACAAAGCTCCTAGGTACATACATGAACAAAACAGATATTACTATCTGACACCTCAACCCATGACTTTGCCTAAACCTCCCAATGTGAACACTGAATCCACCAGAAGACTTTACCCTGTAAATTTCAATGTCCTGCATAAGCATTTGCTGCCATTCATATGCTGTGCATGGATAAGGCATGCCATCATAGGACATTTCAATTTGACATAACCTAACAAAATAAATCCAACAAAACACTGTATTTTTGCAAGGGATGAGACAAAATTGCATATGATTTTCAAATTCCTCCAGACGCATTAAATTCATGAGCACATTCAGAGTTTTTCCTTCAAGGGCACTTTTAAGAGCTTTAGATCTCATACGTAACTTTGTATTGAGCTGGACAGCACCTTGATTAATATGAAGAATTACATTAAGGGAAGGTATGATGTGGAGGGG
>PVKE010014415.1:14615-35116 GCA_004027555.1 Craseonycteris thonglongyai
AAAAAAAAAAAAAAAAAAAAAAAAAAAAAAAAAAAAAAAAAAAAAGGTAAATAAAACAAACAAAATAGTGTTCACAGTAAAACATGCCAGATTTGTAGTTTCATTTGAAACCAACAGCAAATCATGAAACGTCATGAAAAATATAAGTAAAGATAAAATCTCCTAGAGTAATTACTAAGCAAATTTAAAATCACCACACTGATCAGTAAACCCCAGAAGAAAAATAAACAGCACTTACATTTCAGGTCCTTCTTAAACATCATCATACAACTTTTCATAGTTAATGCATAAACTTGGTAGGTTTGGCCACACTGCACAAATGTTATTTTTTTTAAAAATACAGTATACAGAAAAAACTCTTGAATTCCCCCATTTTGAATCATAAGCTCAAGACCCACTAGTAAAAGATCAGCTAGAAGGATTTTGAATTATTTACAAATCCAGCAGGTGCATCTCCATGAATGGCTTGGCTTCCGTCCCACAGTGGCTTTTGCCTCCTTCAGCAGCAGTTCTCGGGGCTCTGTTCTCACAGAAGGCTGTTCCAATGATGGCTCATCTCTACTGGTCATCAGTCATTTTGAACAGTTCCAGCAGTGCCCCAACAGCTCCAAAGTAACCCTACAAAACAACAATAGCAAAACCATACCTCTGAACTGAGCCAAATACCTATTGTTTAGAATAAGTCTATGGATGCTAACCCCTAACGTTGTAAAGAGAAGTATAAAACTTTAACTGCCATGAAACATGGAGGAACAGTAATAATAATAAAATTCACTGAATATCTATTGTTTATACGAGGGCTCTTCAGAAAGTATCCAGCCATGTAATATAAAAAATAAAGGCATTTATGGCTGGATTTTTTCTGGACAGCCCTTGTATATATTAAATAACTTAACTGATGTAAAGTACTTAGAAAAATGGCACATAGGTGTGCTACCTAAGTTTTGCATATTGTTACTATTATAATTATTTCATTTTAATCCTTGACATGGCAAATTTTATATTATTTCCCTCATTTCATAGATGAGAAACCAAAGGTAATAAAGTAAATTACCCTTTCAGAGTCACATGACCTGTGCCAGGATTCAACCCCAAATCTGACTTCAAAGTTGTCATATCTCATGGGGAAGAATTGTAAGCTTCCCTCGGTAGATCTTGGAAAGGCATCTCATTTAACCTGAGCATCACTTTGCTCATCTATAAAAGCAAACCCCATGTTTCTGTGAAAATGAAAGTAACTAAAAAATAGAAATGTCTGGAGAACCTGGTTTCCAAAAGGTAGGTGATTCCACTCTGCTGGTATATGCCTGACTCAACAGTTATTGCAAAAATAGGGGGCAACACGTCAGAACGCTGCATGGCGGAGCTTTACCCCTGTGCCACCAGCTAACATTTATTGAGGGCCCACGTGATGCTAGAAATTGTTCTAAGCACTTTACATGGACTACTCACTTACTCTTCACAATAACGTAATGAGACTTAGTATTACACGTCATTTTACAAATGCTAAAAAAGAGAGGGAAGAGCCTACCCATCAGTTAGAGGCTCTTAACTGCTGGGCTAGACTACACCTCTTAGGAGGTGCTCACTAAATATGAATGAGTGAAAGCCTGAGTGAGGACTCATGAGGTAAGGCAGGAAAGCCAACCACCCACCGCCTCCAAAAGTTCTCTCCATGGTATCTTCCAGTAAGTCCTTCCTAAGCCAGAATTAAGCATGTAGAGGATTTTCTGAGACATATCTCCAAGGAGTTGTAAAAACACTCCACTTTCATTGGTCACAGAGACTTGAGTTATGATAGGCAGTAATAAACCAAAGCCATAGTCAACAGAGGCCTAGGATTGTACAAAGTGACATGCATTTTTACCCATAGAAGTGGGTTTCCCCAAAACATTGGATCTTATTCCCTATCTTACCACCAGTTAACTACCCTGTACATGGCTTTTAATCTCTGATGGCTTTCAGGGTTTTTGTTTCCAGCCTTAGTCCAAGAGAATCTGGATTTAGGGTCTCCAGATAAAACATAAGATAAGTGCCAGATAAAACACAGATAAGTGTCAGATAAAATTAACTGTGTTTTGTTTTTTTAATCACTAAATATGGCAACACTAGCTGGTCTAGGACAGTGGTTTTCATTTTAATTATTTTTTTTTAAGGTAAGGAGCTTTTTATTATTTTTCAAACAAAATCTTATGTAAAAAACAATAAGCAGATAAAAAGGAAGCTGCTCTGGTTAAGGGAAGGGAAATGAAAATTCTGGGATTCCATCTCCCTCAGCTTCCCAAATTTATATCACTCCTTGCCTTAAGCCTGATTAAAAAAAATAAATTTTTTTTAAAATAATACATAAATAAAAGCCTTTCTTTAATATTAATGTCTATCACTGGGCCTGAACTATTTAGTATTTAAGTTCCTATTGTTTTATATTTTAATTAAAAACAAAATATGGGCTTAGAGAGTTCTGAATAACTTATAAATGCATTAGTACCTTTTCAAATAACTCAAGTTTGGCAATGAGAAAAATGCCACAGTAGTTAGGGTAACAAACCGAAATTTGCGATACCAGTTCTCTCAATGTTTTTCCTGTTGCAATATACCCAAGAAATTAGGTACCTGATGTGTACCTAATGGTTGCTCTCTACAGTACTAAATTTAATGGGGGATGAGGAGGATAGAGGCAGTGGGAAGAGAGGAGTGCTCCCCAACTTGCTCTTAGAAACCTCTGATTCATATTAGTATAGAAACTCAATATAAGAGACTCTGAATTAACCAATGTTCTCCATTTCCTCTGTAAATAGGCTGGTTAATGTTCAGGGACACCAGTCTCTCAAGGCCACCAGGCTACTCTTAGGAGCCCAAGTACTTCTGCTCTCACCAGTTGAGTTGTTGGCTTGCCAAAAGTCAGCTGTATTTATCCTCAAATTTGTGTATGCGTTTCACTGTTAGTGCAATAATCTAATTTAATTATACCAACTCCACCAAGAATATAAAATGGTCACTTCTATGAAGATCCAGTCAAATTTCTTGCAAATGAATGAAAAAAGTAGTTAATACTAAAATTTGCCAACAGAGTAAATCTTAGTAATAGTTCTCACAAGGAAAAAAAAAATCTCTGTAACGTGTGGTGATAGATGATAACACTGTGGCAATCACTTTGCTATAAATACATATATCAAATCATTATGTTGTATACCTAAAACTTATATAATGTTACATGACAGTTATAAGGTGCATATTATGAAAAAATTATGGGAAAAATAAAATAAACAATGGTGGAGCTCCAATCAGCAGAACCCATGCTCAAAAACAGGCCTTGGTCTGACATCAAAAATTTGTGAGTCAATGAATATTTATACACTTATGTTAAAATAAAATGTTTAAAGTGGGGAGATTTTTTTAATGACTATGCATTTTAACTGGATTTTTAAAGATTAACCAACTACCAATCCTGATTCGTAGATAAGAAAAGTTTCCATTTTACATATTGTTCTTTCTTATCCTCTGCATAAATGCAAACTAAGGGACCCACTCAGATGCTAAACAACCCAAAAAACTTCCACATAGGACAATTAAGTTCATGCAAGCTCAACCTACCTCATGTTCCAAAAACAGAGCTTTTAGCTGTCCTTTGGACCAAAAATCCATGGCATATGCTAGAAGCTTCATGGAGACCATATTGATTCTGAGAAAATTCCCAGCAAACACAACTCTGTCAATATTCTAGGGGAAAAAAAATTAAAGAAAAACAGTTGAACCATGGCATAAAAATAGCATTCAGCAAAGGCCTCATGTTCTGTGCATCACTATACTCCAAGGGCCTTGCAGAATAAATTATAAAATAATAAACTATAAAATGCTTTCAGCATTTTCAAGATGAAGTTGAACACACCTCATAGTGCATTCCACAAGAACAGGAGGGAGAGATGTGGGGTGGGTGAGGCAAAGACTGACATTGGGTTTATTTGCAGGTATTATGTAAGCTGATAGGAAATTCTACTCCCAACACTCATATATAAAATTGTACCGTAACTGGAGTTCAAGTTCCGCTACCTTTGCTTGTACATCCCTTTAATCCCCCAACTTCCAACTATAAAATATTATTATAACCAACTCATAAATAAAATGGCCATGGTATTGGGTTATTCATCTAATGCATTTGCTCAGTTTGCTCTGTCCAAACACTGGGAATACAAAAAGAAACAACACCCAGACTCCACCTTTAAAATATATGGTGGGATATCCTGTTTGGTCAACATATGGGTTAAAATATGGTAAAAAAAAAATACATTTGTATTTTTATTGCCATGGATACAGATTGGCATTCTGAACACACACTTAACTCTGACCTCAGCCTGTCTGTCATGCAGAAAGCCTCTCACTTACTCAGAGCCAGTTGCTATGGTCACTCATATCAAAGAGAAGAGAATCTTGGAAACTGGCATTATTTTCTGTTCAGCCTATCAAGAGTAACTGGGTCTGGGAACATCACCTTTTAACTGTCTCAAGTTTTAATAATGTGTGTTCATGAGCCCAGTAACCACTGTGAAAAATTTCCTTGGGTAGCAAGGTGGGAGGTGGTATTAATAAATTTCCACACATAAAAACTGTAGCAACAAACCACCCAGACTAAGAGGTGGCAAGGAACATTCAAAGTAAGAAAATCAGATTAAAAAGGAACTTAATTAAATTTAGGCATTTTGTCTTTTCCCCCAAAACAAAAGAGTCCAAGGTAGGATTTGCTCAAAGCCCCTGTAATACTCTGGTAGAAAGCCAGAAGGACCAGACAATGGACAATCCTTATTTTAAATAAATTCCAGTTGGGTCAAAGACATAAAATTTTTTTTTAAGATTTATTTTTATTGTTTTTGACAGAGAGAGAGATACAGACAGAGAAAAGGGGGAGGGCCCAAACAAATCTCCATAGTTGCACATCATTGGTTTTTCCACAGTTTCATTCCACAGGTGGGCTTGGGGCTGCGCAGGGCAAGAACTGGGCTGGGTCTCACCCCGGTAAGAAGCAAACTAGGGGCACTCCCCAGTTCAGCATATGGGTCCTCAAAGGCTGGGGCCAGAATTCGATCCCCTGTCCCCCAGGCTGCAAAGCGAGCGCTTAACCCACTGAGCCATCCCAGCTTCCCCAACATAAATGTTTTTTAAAAAAAGAAAACAAAAAGACTAGAGGAAAACATGAGATAATTCTTTTTAAAAATAATGTTGAAATAGAAAATGTATAATACTCAAAATCCATTAAAAAGACTGATATATTGATTCAAATATTTATTCAGGGAAGATCACCATGAATAAATCCAAATGAAAAGCAATAAACAGAAGAAGTTTTCCATACATATAACATAAACTGGTTTAGTTACCTACAAATCAATAAGAAGAAGGCCAACAATCCAATAGAAAAAAATGGGTGAATGGTATTAATATATACTTCACACACATACAAAAGGGGAAATACTAATAGCTACTATATAGATAAAATGGCTGAGCCTCACTTACAAGAAGATACAAATTAAAACCAAAGTAAGATAGTATTTCTTATATGTTAGATTGAAAATAAAAAGAAGGAATGCTGATATATCTCAACAGATTGAGAGCTTGCATCTCTCTGTCAAAAACAATAAAAATAAACCTGTAAAAAGAAAAGATAGGGGAAGCCGGGATGGCTCAGTGGGTTAAGTGCTCACTTTGCAGTGCCGGGGACCGAGAATCAAATCCCAGCCCCATGCGGACCCATATGCTGAAGTGGGGAGTTCCCCCAGTTCAGTTCTCTCTCTGTCTCTGTATCTCTCTCTCTCCCTCTCTCTCTGTCAAAAACAATAAAGAAAGAAAGAAAGAAAGAAAGAAAGAAAGAAAGAAAGAAAGAAAGAAAGAAAGAAGAAAAAGGTTTGATAACTCTCTATGAAGAAACTTGTACTCGTATACTCTGATGGTAGGAAATTAATTAGAACCACCTCTATGGAGGGAATTGTATACTATCTATCTATCCTTTGACTCAGCAATTTCCTTTCTAGGAATTTATCATATAGATATAGCCATATGTATACAAAATGACCTGTATGTATATTATGATATATATGTACTATATAAATATACTACAGCTTTTTTTCAATAAAAGTAAGGTCTAGAAAAGCCTAAATATCATTAAAAAATTGATCAAATCAAGAATAGACCGAGGATCGAATCCCGGCCCCGGCCCAGGCGGACCCACATGCTGAACTGGGGTGTACTTCCCGAATGCAGTGAGGCCCCCAGTTCAGTTCAAAAAATAAAAAAAAAGAATAGCATAGCTCCATGTTAGGATGCTATATGGCCATTAAAAAACAAAGCTATTCTAAATATAATTATATGAACAATCCCAAGATGTATTATCATGTAAAAAAGGAAGAAGCAAAACTTCTAGAAGTACATATTGAAATACGTAGGGGAGACTGATATAATGTCTGGGATTTCCTTTCTACTATTTTAGCAAAAATGAGAAGGAGGAAGAAAACAGAAAAAGCAGGCATGGCAAAGTCTTAATAATTGTGTGGGTTGATGATGCTATAGAGGTCCATTATATTCTTCTCTCCTTTATCTTTATGCATGTTCACCAATTTTATAATAATAAGCTGATAAACAACCAAAGCAAGATGTAGAACAAGTATGTAGAAGATGAATGGTACAGCATATGATTATATCTCAATAAAACAGTTGTTAAAAAAAAAAAAGAAAGTTTATATATTTTGCTGCCTTTGGAAGGATATGTTTATCCCATATGGCATACGACATAACGTAAAAACAAACAAACAAAAACCAAAACTGGTTGCCTCTATTGCTGTGAGGTTAACACTGAGGACCAGAGGTGGACATAGTGACTCACTTCCCTGTATACCCTTCTGGTGTCTTCAGAACTCTGTATTATGTGTTTGTATTAGTCTCTCTTTAAAAATGAATACAAATTTCTTTTAACTTGATGGAGAAGCATTTCATAGCATTACAATATCCATGGCAATAATATTTTAGATTCAGTGCATGTGGCTGAAATCAGTTTCTCCAATCATCCAATCAATGACTCCAGGGAGCAAAACCAAAACTGAAGCATTTACATCATAGAAGACATGGTGTGGTCAGTCCCGACTGGCCACAGGGCGCCTGCACTGGAAGGACACCGGCTAACTGAGCCCTTGCCAGTGATCGGTGATTCCGCTCATTCATTCAACTCCACAGAAGCCTCTCAAAGTTACTCAAACTAGCTGAATCATGGCTACACTTTCAAACAGCCACTTTTGCTGTGGTAATAAAAAAAAAAGGTATTGAAACTGAAATAAAAGGTTAAAAGTAAATCCAGCTGTCCTTCCCCTAAAGTGATTAAAATACCTGTAAAAAGACTTGCAGGCTCACTCAAGCTCTATGGAAAGCAGGGGAAAGTTCTATCGCTCTATTCCCATCCAATTGACCTTTGAGAGTCCATGAGTACAGCCAGCTACACCCATATTAGTTTTAGGGATCGTTTGGCAATTTGGTAAAACTCTTGAAAGAATTAATGTCAAAAAAAAAAAAAAATCTGTTACATTGAGTCCCATGACTGACGCAGACTTTGAAAAGGAATGTCTCTGGAACACATTCTTTCATCTAAACAGCAGCCTCACATTTAAATTCCACTTGAAAGCGGGACTTACAAGTATGACTCTGACCAATAGGTCAGTGATATATTCTATTCATTTTTGTGAAAGGAGGGTGTCTCTCTTGGAATCCCAGAGCTCAAAGGAAGGGCGGGCACCCATGTATCCTAAAGAGGGTCTCACACCATTTAACACTCCACTATTCAAGTAGGAGGGGATTAGAGGGGGTTTCTGAAGTACTTGTAATACTCTATTTCTCGATCTGAGTGGTGGCTATACAGGTGTATGTGGAAAAATTCCTCAGGCTGTACACGGATGACTTGAGCCTCCTTCTGCATGTGTCATATTTCTATTGAAATTTTATTTTAAAGTACTCTATCACTGATGATGCTACCATGATTCTTTAACCCTTCGACTATTACCTGCCCCATGCCCAAACCCTCTTTCTTATCTTCCTAATAGCTCAGTGAGAGCTGTTTCACTTGACACATCTTGTATTTCAGAAAAGGGTTCCATTATTTTTTCCCAAAGGAATTTAGCAACATCTCAAAACATGTCACCAAAGCTTTGTCTGTCATCAGCTCCACCCCTTCTCATGCCTGGGGCTCTGGCTAGCAGGCTGCAGCAAGCTCTCTGTGCTTTGATAGCCCTGTACAATGCTGCTTGAACTCCATGCCACAAGGCAACACTGTAAAGAAGCTGAAAGCAAAGAGAATATCAAATAATGCACGTAGAACGTTTTACCCCCAAAATATTTGCAAGGATGCACAGAACGTTTCCTCACACTTTAAAAGGCACATGGTAGCAATAATGGTTAGAAAGGCTATGACTAGGTTATAATTTTACCATGTTTCATCATCTAGTGCCTACTGAAAATAATACACATATTCTTCCTCCTCCCCCAACACACATCCCTCACGTTTCACAAGGTGTGACTACAACAAAAAGCAGGTTGCCCAAAGATCTGCAAGGTCCCAGTTACTGCACTGCTATAGTGAGGTGATGTGGAAGAATGACACCCAGCTAACCCTGGGCTAAGGCCTTACCTCATTCAACGCACACATCCGAGCGATGGAGCCAATGTTGTTGGTGATGGTGACCAGAGTGGCTCGGGCGAGGTCTTCCTTGCTGATGGCATCTCGCTTTTCCTTACTCATCATGTTGCCAAAGCTATGTTGGAAATATTAGCGAGAGCATTCAAAATCATCCTCAGGCAAACTCCATGCTGCCACAAAAGTACTGTGGAAAGCTGTGTGAAACTGTTCAAACTCAAATGACTGAGCCCACTGCCATGGTTTATGAGCAGACAGGATTACGATATGAATGGTTGGCTGCCCTTTCTTAACAGGGCCAAAACAGTATGGCTATTAATGGGGAAAAAAAATTTTTAAATGCCTCTAGATTATCTGGACATGAATAAAACGGGGGAAACTGCTGCAAGTTTTCCAGAACCTTCTTTCAAAGCTGCCCTATTTTAAGCACAAACATCAAGAGCTAATCATCTCAGTGCTTCATAAAGGGCAGGAGATCAAGTCTGAGCTCCAATCCCGTAGATACTTGCACCAGGCTGGTGGTGGGTTAAGATGTCTAAAAATAACTAAATGAATAGCCAGGGTGGAGAGGCTGCCTTGTGAATAGTCACTACGGCTCCTAGCTAGTCTCTACCTTGATGCTACAGCAGATCCTTGAAGGCCAAATCGTTCATAGTCTCCTCCGTAAATGTCCTTCACCAGCTTATCAACATTGGTGCTGTCGCCTTTAGCTGCCATTTCCAGAGCTTCTTCAAAGGTCTCACAACCCGTCAGCAAGCAACATAGGCCTAGGAATGTTCCACCTCCAAGACTAAAGGAACAATAAGGTTTATTTTTAAAAATTACTTAAAGATATGCCCATCCAAGTCCCCATACAGCAAGACCACTAATCTGGGTTAATAAAAACAGAAAAACAAAGGGGCATTTGAAGTAAAGTGCTAGGGTGCCAAAGAACTTCAGGGTAGACTGGATAAAAAAAGAGGGCAGAGATTAAAAAGAAACCTCAAGGAAAACTGGCCCCTGAGTTTAAGAATAAAATCAGAGCTAGACTTTCTTTGATTTCTGTTGTGAGACCTTCAACTAGCCACTAACCTAAGTGGCTTCATTCAGTATTCTCACCTCTAAAAACTGGCCAAATCATGACTGCTCTTATTTGGGTGGTCTGAAAGCAACAAATAACCAGAGAATTAACTGCTATATATTTAAACAGAATATGCACATACAAATACTTACACAAAGAAGCTCTGTCTACATGAAGCATAGGTCATATTTATATGACCAAACTCTTGTGATGACAAAACTGACCGAGGACTCAGCCAAAAATAGCCAGCCCAAAAGCGGTATCTTTCACCTGCCTACTCCTATAGCAGAGATAATCTCATTTAAACTCCTTGGAAATTTCTGAAAGGATGCCAACGACTGGTCTCATATTATGTTTTTATAGTAGACTCTGGAAAACGTTATAAGCATTATACTTTCTTCCAAGAGTCCAAAATAGTAACAAAGTTCATAAAATGTTTCCAAGGCTCAACCTATTTCAAAGGCCTCAGTTGTTTTGGGTGGAAATTCCTCTTAAAAAGCCTTTTTAAACAAAATTAGAAACTAGTTATGGTAGTTGAGAACAAACTCAATTGTTATTAATATCAAAGTTACCCGAGGAAAAGCAGCAGATTCAATGAAGCTCTGACCAGTGGCCTCCTGGCAGGACAACGAGCTCTGAAATGACCCTGGGTTTCACTATTTGTCATGCACAGGAGTAAGCGTGGAAGAATAAACTGCTCACGTCAATTTGTTCTAAAGCTCCAAGAGCTGTTAGCCCTGGAACACCCATATGTGTTTGGGTATTGGCTCCTAATTCTACGAGAAAATCAAGTTGAGATTAAGATTATTTTTAAGTTAAAGTGGAAAAAAAAAAGACAACTTAGGGTAAAATATATTTACTATCCATAACCACTAACAAGAAGGTACCAGGTTGTATGTACACAGGCACATAGTTCTTTAAATCGCATCTAAAGCAAAACTGTATGAAATATTTAACTAGTGATTCTTACAAATATTCACACTTGATTGAAATTATGAGTTCTGGTGGAAAATTATGTAGCTAGGTACCACCAGTAGCAGCTATCCAAACTGTGGGTGCAGTACTATGAGGACATGAAGAGCTCCGTGGACATTATTGCCTTGACAACTCAGTCACAGCAGAAATTTTGGATTTCTTCTTAAGACAGTTTCTTTGTGTTTAGCATAGCGGGTCATACTATGTTGTCAAGTTACAGTCTATTCTACAAAGCTACTGTGTTTTAATGGGAATACTTTTCAGTTTGCAGGTCATCTGGATTTATCTTGTTTTCTCTGTATATTTTTAAAAAGCCTTTGCTCATAACTCTACCTTTATCTTTCATCAACACTAATAACTTTCCTTTGAACATCAGGTATTGGTATTAATCAAGGCATTCAACAACCTACTCCAAACATACGGTAGGCAAAGGAAGACAATGGCTGACTTAGAAAGAAGGCAACTCATTAACTGATGTATTGGTATGAATGAGAAAAGACAGGGCTTTGTATGACTGGAAAAATGACAGGTGACCCCAGACAAAGAATTGGAGCTGAATGGGAAAGCAAGCATGCACTTGAACAGCTGGTGCACTGCAGATAAGAGGAAAGAATGCACAGTTGCAAAAGAGCACTTTATTAATAGCCCCGGCCTGCTAACCATTATCTCATCAAGTGATTCTCTTGCCTATGAGGGGATACTTCTGTTTGTTTCCGCATACACACAAAGATCCCAGCAAATTAGAGAAAAACATATTGCTAATATAGAAACAGCTATTGAATATCATCACTGCATTTTTAAAAACTCAACAAGCTTACAGTGAGGAATTTTACGGAGTAGAAGAAAGCTTCAATTACTGAGTGCTTGTGCCCTTAAAATAGATGCCAAAACAATGAGATGCAACTTTTACTGAAGTTTCAAAATTCTTTACATTCCTCTTTTAATAGACTACACATTCTAACAATGTCAGCTGTTAGGTCCTGTTTTTCCCCCACACTGGCTCCTATACTAAAATTGGAGTTATGTCAATAGCTATTGATCAGTTGCTACCTAATCTAGGAGGCAATAAGCTTACACATAACACTGAAATGAACCATTAAAAATCAGGTTAAAAGGAAAACTTATATGCTGTAATGATGTGGCTTCCTAAAAGTACAAATGCTTAATGAGAAAATAGGATTTAATATCACACGAGCCTAGACGTGCAGCTATCAGTTCATAATAGGAATAGCAAAATGTTAAGTTTCAGCAGTTTGCTTAGATCAGTGATTTCCAAAGTGTGTTCCACACTCTTAATGTTCACTGCTAGCTACAATCTATGCCAGTGGTTTTCTAACTGGGATCAAAAGAAAACTTTGATAAAACAATTCTGGTTAGACAAGGAGCATCTGGGGCCCAGAACTGATATTTCATTCCCTTCCCCTCCCTGTGGCAGCCTATGAAAGGGCTCTCTACTCACACTCAATTTCCTGTAGTACATTTCCAAAACTATTGTAGTTAAGCTTGGACATCCGGTCAGGATTTATTAACGATTGCAAAGCAATGATCACTAATGGGCATTTACCAATAACTAAAAATTTATCGGCCTTATTATTACACATGAAATAGAAGCCAAACACCACACTTAGTTCATTAGCAGCTATTCAAGAACATGACCCAAATCCCTGGAACCTCCAGGTTTCAGAAAGTTCACCTATGATATAATTCATGAATTTAAGTGTTAATCAACAAATACCTCTATTTGTGAAAAATGTTTAGCTTGTTGTTACCCTGGGGTTAGCTCAACCAACTCAAAAACTCCTTTTGGGAAGAAGTCTATAGTTTCTTTAGAATTGTATCTTTATCAGGAGATCACTGTCTAAGGTAAAACCAGCTCAGCTGAAATATTCATTTGCCTCTAATACATCTGACAGTTCTAATGAGGCCATGGGATCAGTTGTGATTCTCATGTAGGCAAATAGGCTGAGTTTTGTATTCTCAGTGAGAAAATGTACACCCAGTGGCAATTAACTTACACACTAAAGCCTATATTCTAGACACAAGCAAGATTCAATTGGAGAGACAGAGAGAGAGAGAAGAGAGAGAGGGAGAGAGAGGGAGGGAGAGAGAGAGAGAGAGAGTGTGTGTGTGTGTGTGTGTGTGTGTGTGTGTGTGTGTATGCACGCCAGGGTTTCTCAACACCAGTACTACTGACTTTGAGGGCTTGGTACTTTTATGTGTAGGGGGCTGCCCTAAGCATTATAGGATGTTTAGCGGTATCCCTAGCCTCTACCCACTAGATACCAGTAGCACCACACCTCCAGTTGTGACAACCAAAATGCCAAAATCCTCTGGGAAGATAACTCTTCCTTTCCCCAGTGGTAAATAACTTACTTATACAAACCCATCTCAAATCTGAAAACAAAGTAGAAAAGTAGTGTTCTTGTCCTAATGGGAGAGCAGTAATGCAGAATTTCAGTACTGGAAAAGCCCACAGAAACTAAGAAACCACCCCCTTCATGGCAAAAACAACGATACTGAGGCCCAGATGAGTTACACAATATCTTCATCTATCAAACACAATGGTTTCAATATCGTGTCCCAAAGCACATTCCACATGGCACTTGTTCATTAAGATGTTCCTCCAATGGAGAAGCCGGGATGGCTCAGTGGGTTAAGCGCTCACTTTGCAACGCCGGGGACCCAGGATCGAATCCTGGCCCTGGCCGTGCGGACCCATGTGCTGAACTGGGGAGTGCCTCCAGTTCAGTTCTCTCTGTGTTGCTATCTCTCTCTCTCTCTCTCTCTCTCTCTCTCTCTCTCTCTCTCTCTCTCTCTCTCTCTGTCAAAAAAAAAAATGTTCCTCCAAAAATGGGTTCTGTGGTCCAATAAGCTGGTAAGACAATTCACACCAAATCCTTCTTAGAAGTAATGAAAACCTGTTTAGTTTTGTTTACACCAGGATTTCTCAAAGATTTTGGTCCTCAGATCCTTTTCCCTTGTTGAATCCCCCTTAACCAGAAGCCGAGCCCATCTGCCCTTGGGTGTGTATGCACTACAGAACAAGGTGTTTTCCTGTTCATTGCTTTTCAAAATTCCCTGTGAGGTGTGCCAACTATTCCGGTTTTCAGCTGGAGCATTTACCTGAGAGTAACAAACATTCCTTATCAACTCAGCTTGGCTTACTGGTTGGAATGATGTATTGTTTCAAGCAAGTCATCCTGTGCTAGGCAGCAAGGTGGTTCCAAAAGACGGTTTCTTCTCAAGCCCTCTCTGACCATCCTAAGCATCCTTCCACCTGGACACTATTGTACGTATTATCCCTAACATTCATTTAGCACTTACTACCTATTGCCTTTTGGGAAAACTTCTGATGTATTATGACCCTTCTTCCCTCTACCTGACTAGTTTCCAGGATAAGGGTTGTGTTTTATTAACTTTTATATAAATCACCCTCATAGCATACCCAATAAATGCTTTTTAGTTGACTGAGGGAAGGATCTTTCTTTTAAAAAATCTACTCAATATAAATAACCTTTTAATAAACTGGTCTTCAAGGAAGAGGCCTGGGTTTAAGTATACAAAGGCTCTCTGAGTGGAAGCCTTGTTTACCTGGTCCCTGTAACTCTTTTATAGTTGTCCTTGGAGTACACTGCTAGAATGCTGACACCCGAGCCCATGTTCACCAGCAGCATAGGGTACGGGTTATCAAGGCAGTACGGCTTTTTTTGACACAATTCAGGATTTGTGGGATTTTCAAAATAGTAACATTCTGGCTTGCCATTGAAGCCGACAGAGTCAACGTAGAGCAGGCCCTGAATCAGACAGTCCAGTTCGTCCAGTTTATGGAGCTGCAGATTCGCGATCTGAAAGAGAACAGAATCTTGTGAGAGAGACTGCCAGGACCTCGGGGGAGGCGCCCAAAGCGTTTAGCTGGACTTAAAATGGGTCCTTAACATTAAAAGTATGGAAACACTTTTGAAACGCCGAGTTGTAAAATCTCGTGAATAATTAGTTGTTGCACTGGAAAAGCAGTTTTGACCGGACATTGGCTATTCCGTCTGCCCAGCACATGCTAAAGGGGGGGGAGCTTGCTTGGCTGCTGGAAAAGCACCCTGCTAGCATGTGCAGTGGGTTGACTGGTGGCCCCTGAAAGACGATGTCCACGTCCTAATGTTTAGAACAAGCGTTACTTTTTTGTGAAAAGGGTCTTTGCAGATATAATTGAGTTAAGGATGTTCAGGTAAAGAGAATATCCTGGATCATCTGTTGGGGTTCCAATGAGATGTTTTCTGAGACACACAGGAAGGATGTGATAAGACAGAAGGGAAGGCCATGTGCAGATAAAAGCGGAGACTGGGGTGCTGCAGCCCAGACCCAGGACTGCCAACAGCCACCGGAAGCTGGAAAAGGCATGGAATGAAGTCTACCCAAGAGCCCCTACAGGTATGTGCTCCTGCCAACACTAAATTTCAGTCTCCTGGCCTTCAGAACTACAACTGAATAAATTTCTGTTGTTTTAAGACACTGTATGTGCTAATTTGTTACAGCAGCCAGAAAAAATAAAGACCCAATACCACTGAGATAGGGACTCCCCCGCAGGGCGAAAGCAGCAAGCATCCTATCTCCTCCCTTGAGAGGAAATGAGGTCCTAAGGGTGGCACATTGAGCCTGGGAGCTGCGGACAATCTCCTTAGCCCACAAAGTCCAACTCCCCTTTTCCCAGGTCTTGGCTTTGGAGTTATGTAACCTGGCTTGAATTCTGGCTCTCATACTTATTTAACTGAGGGATATAGGCAAGTTATTTAATGTCTCAAGCCTCAGTTTCCTCATCTATAAAACGTGGATATATCCACTGTATAGTGTTGTTGTGAAGATTACACATAATATACGTATGTACAATGCTTATACAGGGCTTGGCTTGTACAAAGGACTCAAAAAGTGCTGGTTCTTTTATTAATAGCTGGGGTGCCCTCAAAGTGCCCTTTCATGCTCCTACGAGACAACCCTCCCCCCCCCACCACCATTCTCCTGGGTAAAGGGGGAGTGGAGTAAAGGGGAATGAGTTGGCTATGGGCTAGCCTTAGGGATGAGTGTCTACTTTGTTTGCATCCTCAAAAGTTTAATTCATGATCCTCAGGAGTGGTATTATTGCTGGTTCAGAGGTCTGGGTTGATGATCATCTTCCATGGACACACACACACACAGCAATTACCAACATAAAACTAAACCAATTAAGGAAGACAATTTATAAGATTTAACTTAAATTTTTTAAAACTCTTTAAGAAAATAATAGCTGGTATTTTTGTCCACCACATGCCAAGCACTTATATACTTATACCATTAATAGGTCATTGAATTCTCATTAAACCTTACAAGTAGTTACTATTATCCTTATTCTATGGTTAAGGCTCATAAAGTTTAAATAACTTTCCCTACATGATACAACTTTCAAATCACCCACAGATTTCCTGTTCTTCTCATCTTCATTCATAAATGGGTAATGCTTCTTAGATCTGGAAACACCCTACCTACTGGTATATAAGCACTAAGATATTTTGCCAAAAAAGGGCATCATTTTCATCACAAAAGTTAAAAGTGAGAAGAAAACTTTTGTCTTTGTGTCACTCTTCTGAATTTTCCATTCAACAAAATCCACTGAAGCTATACCTGCAGGGCAGATTTCGTTAGAATAGATTACCAACAAGGTGATAAAAGTTTTCTTTCTTTTTTTTTTTTAAATTGTTAAATTTCTTAAGATGATGGGGAAGCTGGGATGGCTCAGTGGGTTAAGCGCTCGCTTTGCAGCCCTGGAGACCGAGGATCAAATCCCAGCTCTGGCCCAGGCAGACCCACATGTTAAACTGGGGTGTGCCCCCAGTTCAGTTCTTGCCGAGGTCTATGCGGGAGGCTCCAGGCCCAGTTCCTGCCCTGCGCAGCCCCATGCCCACCTGTGGAGTGAAACTATATGGAAAACTGATGTCAACTATGGAGACTGCTCTGGGCCCTCCCCCTTCTCTTTGTCTCTTTCTGTCTGTCAAAAAACAATAAAAATAAATCTTAAAAAAAAAAAAATTTCTTAGGATGACATTAGTTGGTAAAAATTACAGAGATTCCAGTAGAAGTTTTCTTGATACACAAAAATAATCATTGTAAATGGTACTTTGTGACAAATCTATCTCATAAATGATTCCAAACAACTGATTTTTACTAAGTGAAACTTTTGGGTGAGATGTGGTAATGATACACATTCTTTAGGCATTAATGTTAGAAGTATAAAACTATCTGGAGGCCTAAAATATTCTAGGGAGACACAGCCATGTAAATGCTACCTTCTCAGTCCTGCTGGATGCCTCAGCCTCTATCATCACACACACACAGTGTTGGTCACATTCTGGTTTGTTTCTGGTTCATTGGGTGCCCCTGAGCACCACGCTCAATAGCCTGTCCATAATCATTGCTCAAAAAAACATCTGTTAAATGAAACAGGGAAAGTTATTATCTCCTGGATCACTCCCAAACTGAAAAAGAGCAATATAATCAGCCAGTCTTAGGAATCATAGTTAAACCCAATTAAAAATTAATCAAATGGGGAAGCTGGGATGGCTCAGCGGCTTAAGCGCTCATTTTGAGGCCCCGGAGCCTAAGGATCAAATCCTGGCCCCAGCCCATGTGGACCCATATGTTGAACTGAGGTGTGCCCCCAGTTCAGTTCTTGCCGGAGACTATGTGGGAGGCTCCCAGCACAGTTCCTGCCCTGCACAGCCCCGCACCCACCTGTGAAGTGAAACTATATGGAAAATTCATGCTGTCAACTATGGAGACTACTCCGGGCCCTCCCCCTTCTCTCTATCAAAAAACAATAAAAATAAATCTTAAAAAAAAAAAAATTAATCAAAGGTTCATCAACAATATTGACAGCTAGTTATGTCTAGAGCCAACATCACAAACATGGGCAGAGACACAGTCTGGAAATCCTGGAACTATGCCAGGGATAAAGAAAAATCTGTCATGACAAATAAACAAAGCAAAAGAAACATTGTGATCTCACCTTTGCCCTCAAAATCATTTCCTGAGAAAGTGCTAGCAGCAAACAAGCATCTCTTCTACACATTTTGCCTAGGAATAGATGTTTCTGAAAACTGAGGTCATGCATCCCCAAACTAGGAAACAGAAATACGAGTCACTTTCACTGAGATCCATAGAGACCTCCCTCAGAAGTCTTCGCTCATTCAGGAAAAGGGACAGGTGCCCAAGTGTAAGCAATGAGTCAAATCATTACTTGGACTGTCAAACATGCCGTCTGAAATTCAAAACAAGATGGGAATTAGTCCTTGGGCTTTGCAGTTCTTTAGTGCAATTGAATTAACTGTGTGCAAAGCCTAAAACAGCATGTCTGGATTACAGCCACAGAGAAACATTGGTGATTCCCTGTAGGCTAAAATTAGAAGAAATGTGGATCCTAAACATGAGGCATGTTCAGGATACAATTGGTAAGGCGTTCTCCTTACATGCTTCAGCTCAGCCTGTCAAAAATAACTAAATAACTAAATAACTAAATCTGGTAAAAACCATCCCAAGAGTTTCTATACTCCCATACTCTGTGTGGGAGTATTCTATGGACCCATGCAAAGTCAGTTCTATGACTCTCCTGTAGTTGAGAAATGAGTCACCAAAATTGTAATTTCAAAAATGAATATACACATCTTATGACACCTTACACTTCCCAAGGCGGAGAGACGATTTTCTAAGACATCAAAACTGGAAGTGATCTCTGGAGAACAGGAAGTAGCATTCTTGCACTACATTGATATGAAAACTACAGAGATTAAGAGTTTCCATGAGTGCCCCGAGGTGAGAGCTGGGGCATGACCGCAGATCTGAAGGACTGCTGACCAACACTAGTCATGAACTCCCTGTGTGGCTCAAGGACACCCTTTCTGTTCATCTCCACTAGGGAGCCCGAAGTGAATCAAGGTGACCTGGAGCATTTAGGCAATGTCTGTATCACTCCTCTGGGGTAATGCATGTTCTGGGAGGAAGTTATTTCATCACTCCTCTGGGGTAGTGCATGTTCTGGGAGGTCATGAGCAAGTGTGTTTCTCAAGGTTCTGCACTGAGAAAGGTTATGTCTTATTACAACCAAGGCTGCTGGAGCTCATGAATAGACTGGAGCAGGGAGCAGGTCTAAAGTACAGTCATGCGCTGCTTCCATGGCATGGGTACACGGCACTAGCAGATTTCATTGTTCAAGCATCCCAGAGTCTACCTGTACTTTCACAAACTTAGATGGTACTGCTCCTCAGCTATAAGCCTGTACAGCAGTATGCCATCACAGAAAACAAGAGCAAATCAGCACAAGAGAAAACGACACAATCAAGAGACCTGGGAAACACGAAATGTGTGAGGCTCTGACAGCCAAACATGGAATGCTGCTTTACAGCAAACTTTTTTTTTATAAGTAAAAGACTACACGCCAAAATAATGATAAGAAAAGTATAGTACTCAAAAGTAAACACATACACCGGTAGCATGGTTGTTTATTTTCACTATCAAGTATAATGCACTACACATAATTGTATGTGCTGTACTTTTATACAACTGGCAGCACAGGTTTGCTTACACCACCATCTGAGTACTGCATTGCACTATGATGCTACCACAGCTACCATGTCACTAGGTGACAGGACTTTTTCAGATCCTTTATAGTCTTATGGGACCACCAGCATACATGCTGTCCCTCACTGACTGAAATGCTATGTGACACATGACTGCATTTGCCAGACAGCCTGGCCAGCTGAAGCGTACACCTATAAAAGAAAGTGTATGAGCTGCCTTCTGGTTTCGTGCTCAGTCTTGGCCAAAGCGAAGACGGAATTGAAGACGACAGATCTCTTCCTATAGGCTGCTTGTCAGGGCACTAAGTGATGTGTCCTTATCCTTTCAAAGTTTGTGAGGATGAATAGGTTTTAGCATCCTCTTTCCTAAGCATTCATTCATTTACTCACGCAACAAATATTCACTGTGCTTCTTCTATATACCAAGTACCATAAAGAACAAAACAAAGCTCCTGCCCCCTTGAATGCATATTCTAGTGCAGGGAAACAGTCAGTCATTAAATAAGCTCGTGAACGTAGCAGATACCAAATGGCAATCAGTGGGAGGAAAAAACAGGGCAAGGGGGATAGGGAGTGCTGAGGTGGTCTCTGTGGGATGAGGTAACATCGGAGCAGGTACAGGAAGAAGTGATAAAGACCAGGCTGGCATCTGGGGACGACTCATTCATTTATTCCTTCCTAATAGCCTTTATGACAGGACTGGATTACGTTAATTCCTTGACAAAATGCCAGTAATTTGCACTCTAGACTCTGAGAAAATGTATTGTACATCTTATGTCACTATATTTTCAACTTTTTGGCAAGGTTAATCCCCAAATCTTCTAACCCTTCCTTCTCCTACTTTCAATCACTTCTAGTTCCTTTTATTTTCTCTTTATTTTCTCCAGCTATTAGTTTACTTTACTATCAATTTATTCCCTGTAGGATGAGGCTCATATAGAGATGGGGAAATGAGAATATGTGGTGTTAAGGGACTGCTAAATAAAGAGAAAGGGGGAAAGCCGGACAGCTCAGCGGGTTGAGCGCTCGCTTTGAGGCCATGAGGACCGAGGATCGAATCCCGGCTCCGGCCCAGGCAGGACCCACATGCTGAACTGGGGAGTTCCCACAGTTCGGTTCTCTAACTGTCTCTGTCTCTGTCTCTCTCTCTATCTGTCAAAAGTAAAATAGAAATAAATATGCACTGAAGACAAAAAGATAATTTCTC